>PVKH010046900.1:0-10348 GCA_004027955.1 Chaetophractus vellerosus | reverse complement strand
AATAAAATAAATAAATCTTTTGAAAAAAAAAGAATAAATCTAACCAAAGATGTAAAGAATGTGTATTCAGAAAACTACAAAACATTGCTAAAAGAAGTCAAAGAAGGCCTAACTAAACAACTGGAAGAACTTTCTGTGTTCATGAATCAGACACCTAAATATTGTTAAGGTATCAATTCTACCCAAAGTGATTTATAGATTTAATGTAACCCCAATCAAAATGCCATTAACCTTTGCAGAAATGGAAAGGTCATTGTATTTATAAGCAATGTTAAAAGCCCCAGAATAGCCAAAGCCATCTTGAAAACGAAGATGAAAGCTGAAGTACTCTCACACTTCCCAATATTGATACTTATTCCAAAACCACTGTAATCAAAATAGCATGGTATTGGCACAAGGACATTTAGACCAACAGAATCAAATTAAGAGTTCAGTAATAAACCCTTACATTTATGGCCAATTGATTTTCTACAAATGGGCAAAGACCACTCAGTTGGAAAAGAATTGTCTCTTCAAGAAATGGTGCTGGGAAAACTGCATCTCTATTTGCAGAATAATGAAGGTAGACACCTCCCACCACATGCCATATGCAATAATTTACTCAAAATGGATCAAAGACCTAAATAAAAAAGGAACAACTATCAAACTTCTAGAAGAAAGTGTAGGGATGCATCTTTAGGATCTTGATTTAGGCAATGGTTTCTTAGGCTTTATACCCAAATCACATGCAAGAAAAGAACAAAAAGAGGTAAGTAGAAGCTCATCATAAATAAAAATTTTTGTACCTCAAAGGACTTTATCCTAAAAGTAAAATGATAACCTACACAATGGAAGAAAATGTTTGGAAACCACATATATGATAAAGGCTCAATAATCAGAATATATTACAATGTCCTTCAACTCAACAATAGAAAGACAGACAATCCAATTAAAGATGGGCAAAAGACTTGAATAGGAATTTCTCCAAAGAAGATATATAAATGGCCAAAAAGCACATGAAAAATGTTCAGTATCAGTAGCCAGTAGGGAAATGCAAACCAAAACCACAATGAGATATCATTTCATACTCACTAGAATGGCAATATTAAAGAAACGGAAAATTTCACGTGTTGGAGAGGATGTAGTGAAATAGGAACACTGAGTCATTGTTCGTGGGAATGTATAATGATGCAGCCACCATGAAAGACATTTTGGCATTTTTCTCAGAAAGTTAAGTATATAATTAAGTAGAATATAGCCTGGCAATCCTACTTCTAGGTTTGACCCAAAAGAATTGAAAGCAGGGATTCAAACAGATATTTGCACACCCATGTCCAGAGTAGAATTATTCACAATTGCCAAAAAGTGGGAGCAGCCCAGGTATCCATCAACTGATGAATGAATAAGCAAAATGTGGTATATACATACAATGGAATATTATTGAACCTTAGAAAGGAATGAATTTCGGATACATATGAGAATGTGGATGACCCTTGAATACATAGTATTGAGTGAGATAAGCCAGACACAAAAGGAACAATATTGCATGATCTCACTGATATGAAACAATTAGAATAAACAAACTCATAGGATGAGAATGAGAATATAGATTACAGGGAATGGAGTAGGGTTAGTGAATAGGTAGTTAAGGCTTAACATGTACATTGTTTTTCATTTGGGACAATGGAAATGTTTTGTTAATGGATGGTGGTGATGGTAGTGCAACTTTTTTAATGTAAATAACAGCATTGAATTATATAGTTGAATGTAGTTAAAAATGGAAAATTTAGGTTGTATACATGCTACTAGAATAAATTTTTTTTCATCTATGGAACTGCACAAATATTGAATCCTAAGTTAAACTGTGGATTTTAGTTCATGGTACAATTATAAAAATGTGCTTTCATAAATTGTAACAGATTTACCACACCAATGAAAATTCTTAATAATAGGGTGGCATATGGGAACCCTGTATTTTATGCACGATTTTCCTATAAAACCATAACGTCTCTAGTAAAAAATAAATACATTGTTTTTCACTATATTTCAGGGGAAATCATAGTTGTTGTTGTAGTGACTTACTCCCTTTACATGACAAAATATAAAGTCTTCAACATGCCTGTGAGGCAGGTAAATGGCTGTTCTTTTCTTATTGGATTCTGAGGCTCAGAGAATAGAGCTAATACTTTCAAGGGTGTACAGTAGATAAATGTCAGAGCAGGAAACAGGAGCCAGCACTTAAGTTGTTATTCAGGTAGTATATACAATTGATCATCTTTTGAATCCAAGAGTGAAATTCATGTAGACTTACTCCATTACTAACATTTCTAGGAGAAACTGCGTGAATCACCACGTGAAAATAAAGTCCTGTATATCACATGTTACTTGGTCAAGGAAAATTAGAATCTTCCATATGTTCTCATTAAAAGATACTCTGGGAAATCGGTCCCAAACAGTTATTTTCAGGCTGATTGAAACTACTGATGGGAAGTCATAAGACAGGTATGTCCTCAATTGAAGGATATCAGGGCAGACTTGTTTCTTGACCCATATGAAGAATCATCTTTCACTCTCACCTGTGACACAAACTACTCATTTACTAGCAGCTCATTTCTCCTTTCTGTATTCTTGCTGCCTACTAGCACCAGCTGACACCTAGAAAAGAAAAGAAGAGAAAGAGAACAAGTTGACAGGGAATCAATATATTTCCCTGTTCTATTACTAAATTCTAGTAGCATTTAGTTGGTAAGTCTGAGCAGAGAATGAGCATGTCTAAAGTGACTCAGTAAGGAAAATTATTTCAGGCATAATAAAAAAAATCCACGGATTAATTAGTAGGTCAGTGGTGGTTGAGTAGTTATTTCTAAATTACATGGTTTGTTTGCAAGAGACAGCATTAATCTTTGATGTTTCCCAGGTTGGGTGACTTGTATGTTAGAATTCCAAGTTGGAAGAAATTCCCTTTGACGCGTTGATGGGTAATGAGATCAGAAAAGATAGTACTTGGATTTTTTCAATTCTACACATTCAAGACTTAATCTTGTTTTCTGTCAGTGACAAAACATTCTTGCTACAGTTCCTGATAGTGATATTTGAAGACTTGATTAGTAATAAATAAAGAAGTCAACGCTAGCAACTCTGTGGGAGACGAGAAAAATCAGAGTCAGCAAAATCAGACACTTGGTGCCAGAAGAGACAAACAAGTTCTAGGATAGGGAAAGAGCAAGTAATAACCTCTTCTTTAGTAGGGCTACAACAAACTTCATGAAGGAGGAAAGCAGCAGAATCAACAAGATGGTAATATTTCATTAATTAATTTAACAAATGTCAAAGTGAGCCTATTATATGCTAAAATCCATAAAAATCGTTCTGGGTACTTCATGAAATTACACAAGCTTGCACACATATGCAACATATATATATGTGTGTGTGTATACCATATATCACATATATGGCAGAAATAAAATATATTAATAAAATTAACTAATAGAGTCGTAAGTGAAAAGTGCTACAGATAAGAGTAAAAGTAGAGCCATTTAAGGGACTGTGAGTTCAAAAAGATCAGGTGAAATTATTAAAAAGAGTGGTAAGATTAAGCATCTTTGAGAAGTTGACATTTCACCAAAAACCTGCAAGAGATGGGGGAGTTTAGTCATGCACTTATCTGGGGGAAGCCTGGTCCAAATAGGGGTAATAGCCAGTGCATTTGCCCCGCAGTGGTATGAGCCTGGGAAGTTTGCTGGGGTGGAGTGGGCAAGGGTGAGGACTAGTAGGAAATGAAGTCAGAGTGGTAACAGGGTTTAGATATTATAGGTTCTGGTTGGTCTCTGAAAGAGCCAAATTTGGAGGACTGAGCCAGGGTCCTAGTTTCCTCTCCCCAACCCAGGTTCAAAAGGAGCAAGACATTTATGATAGCACTAATGAGACATAGTGGTGCAGTAATATAATGTGTGGGATTAATCATAAAGAATTATCCTTGGGGCTTTTCACATAAACGCGATAAAAAGCAAACAACCAGGAGAGACATTTATGCATACAGGGGAACTGGGCTCTAGGAATCTGGAGTGAAGTAGATTGGACTAATGAGCATAATCATCAGGCTGTCAGAGTGCTTAGCTTTTGCTCTGCATATAGCTAGGCAGTGCCTAGAATGCTCTATTTCATTTCTAAATGACTTTTTATGCCCATTAAAATAGGGTTTTCATTTCAATTAATAATTCAGCCAATAGTACAATTATGAAAGAGAACTTTTGCTGGTAGCAATTTCCAGAACGCAGCTTGAAGGGACCTAGAAAGTAGAGAAGGAAATATAGGAGTTTCCCTGGCTAGAACTCAATTTTGGTATAAGTAAAGGTTTGAAGATATCTATAATTAACCATGTTACTAATCTCCTTCCTTCCCATTTTGATTGAAAGGAAATGGGATTAGGGGGTGAAGGACTCAGATTGGAGCTATCCTTTGGACACCTTTCAGAGCTCTAAATCTGGAGCAAATTGGTTGAACAGAATCATCTTTGGCACTCTTGGTTTGGGTTCTTAATCTTCCACACAACTTCCCTGCAAGCAACCAAAGCCCCTTCTTACTGTGAGGAGAATGTGTGTATGTGCACTGGCAGTTTTGTATTATTTAAGCAAAAGTTCATTCTAGTGGATGTTTCTGGCCTAGATGTGTCGATTCCGAAGGTATATGTGCTGCTTGGTGGTACTCACTTTTAGCAAGAATGATTTTTCATCTTAAACGTGTGCTTCTAGAAGTAAGCTGGAACCTCTACTATAGCTATGATTTTAGAATGGTGCTGCACATTCCACGGCTTTCACAGTGTTGAATTCTTTGGATGGGTCTTTCACATCTACCAGCTTACTGTTCCTCTTTGAACTCAGACAGGATGTGTAATGTAACATTCTAGACAAAGGAAATGGTAATGTTTCTCGCTCAACCTCTTCAGATGACTAGCAGCAGCAAATGATCAGTCACATAACCAAAAGGCACTTCCTTAGGCCAGCTGACTCCTTTGTTGCTACAACCAATTAATGTTCACATGTAATGGCATGTCAGGAGGAACACGACATAAGAGATTAAAAGTGAATGAGGATTTTTCCTATTTCTTTTCTTCCTGGTATAACTCGCTTTTTCTTTCTTTAGTGTTTGAGGCTCCTAATAAAGGTTTCACAATGAATTTAGGAAAAAGATTCATTCTCTTGCTTCCAAATAACAGTACCCAATGGCATAGAGGTTGCTGTGGTACAATTGTCTTCCCACCTTCCCATAAGGGTGAAAACTAGCCTCAACTTTCAGTCTTGAAATCTTTCTTTTTCTGGGTTGCTCCAAGTGAAAGATATTGTCAGGTGTCAAATAAAATGGATATGACAAAAGTGGCTTGTTTCAGACTATTTTCGTCACGGAAGCTCCTCTGCAGAGACATTTTGAATAATATAGGTATCAGTTCTGTTCCTAAAACTGGGACACTACCCCACTCCTAAGGGCCATAGCCTCCCTAAAGCCACCAGACTAATTGAGTTATGCATCTGTCTCATGAAATTTACTTGCTTGTGAAATTTGGGGAGAATGTGCTGATCCTGTAATGCCCGTTAGCACCTTGAGCGTAGGCAGCAGAGTAACAGTCACTCTCAGCTCAAAGAGGTGTTTGCAAAAAAACTTTATAAGCTTAGTTTCTCTTCACATGGCAACATTTTGGCTATCCCCTTCCCTATCGCCATAAAAACTGATATACAAAATTAAGCAGTGGGAGCGAGGCCATGCTCAGTAGATGCAGGAATGATTCACTTGCACTGGTTACAGTTTCCCTCTCTCCAACTGTGTTTGTTTTCTGAGTTTCTATCCAGAGATTGTCTGGATTTTTAATAAGCCTAGTTAAGATGCACTTGCCAATCCACATTTAACAGACCTATTTGGGTCAGTGCCTCCAGTCTTCCTGGTGTGAAGAATATAGGTGATGATCCCAGGATTTCTCTATGAAAAATGTAAGAATTTTAATGCTGATTATCTAACTATACACCTTTCATAAAAGCAGTTTGTAATTTGTTCAAAGATCAGGGAGTATGTAGGATGTCACTAGGATATAAAACACATTTTAAAGAACAATATGAAATTCAAGGCAATGTGAGTTTATATGATACGGTATCCATGCCACTTAGGATGAGTTTCTACTCTAGTTCATCCTGATTTTCCTTCTGCTGCCATTTTCTTTCCAAGCCTCTCCAGCACTAACAGGTCAGCAACATATGTTCCTCAGGTTGATACTCCCAGTTTGAAAACCTGGTGTGCTATGAAGTGGAGGTTGTAACAATACTTCTCAGTTTCTTCAGACCTGAAGTCGTTTGAAAGGACAACTGGCATAGAAAAGACAAGACTTTCATCTCATGGTCCTTTAAAGTCAAGAGGGGAGTGGCGTGGTTCCTCACCAGAAATAAACAAACAAACAATAAATAAATTTTAAAAATTAATATTAAAAATATGTGGAGGTACATGGGACTCTGTACTTTCAGTTCAACTTTTTTTCTGTAAACTTAAAACTGTTGTAAAATGAGTATTTTAAAATAATAATAATGTTGATGATGATGTATAGCTGGCTATGGTTTCCTCTACACATTCCCGCCAAATATATGACTTAGTGATTTGCTATACTTAAAAGATGGAATTGGTAATAGATGCCTAAGAGAAACTTTCAAAAGTAATGCAATTGGGCAGATATTTTCAGGGTTTTGTGTTAGGTATATTTTATGAATTTGTAAAACTAATAAGCCTGTTAACTCAAAGTAATTAACTTTCCCAGAATTTATCCACAGCAACTCTTTTCTCTCCATACTTCCCTCTGATAAATTACCTTTTGTCAATTTAAGGGGGTGGGGGGAAGTTTTCCTGAAAAGTAGACAGAGTACCTTACCAATACCAGCACTCTTTTAGAATAATTACTACCAACACTGTTGGGCTGAAATAAATCATTTTGTGCCTTTCATTTCTAATGATTTTCCTAAAATTCAGCAAATATTCTTGTGTGCCTATTAAGTGCAAGGCATTATTCTAGACCCTATGAGAAATTCAAAGATGAGCAAGAAATATTTCCAGGTCTCAAGCAATCAAGTAGGTGGAATCAGATAGTACACAAGTAACAAATCATCTTAATGAAAAAGTAATCATCTAATTTTTCTCTGGCACCTTGAGATGATGACATCACTAAATTCATTTAAGTCATAAAACATTGGAAGAGTGTAGGTTCTGTTGGTTGATACTTATTTAAATGATACACTGAGAAGTATTAAGCATGTGGATCTATTTAATTACCCATCTTCTGTACAAGTTTTCTTTTTCATTTTGGGTTAGTTTCTGTTTGTGAATGAAAAACGCCTTCTCACCTGCAGTTTACTTGAATTCATTCCTTGGATGCTTCATCAAGTTCAATTCTATCCTAGTAGGAGTGGTTGTGTGAATGTGTGTTGGTGAGTGTGTTTATTAATAGAAAAAGCTGTAATGGAAACACCTGCCTATTTCTGATTCCCTTAATGAATTGTCTTGGCATTACTAAATAGCAGTACAAACCAATTATGATATGCTGTGTACTAGCCTTGCACTGACATTGCTGTCTAAAGGTAGGCTATTTGTTTCTCTAATCCCTTTGTGCATTGTTTGTTCATGTGTTATGCATATTCCACATATAGGAAAATATCTCTAATTTGCATCTGAGTAGCACTTCACAGTTTATAGTGTTTTCACTATCATACCCCTCCTGGAAGCTGCTCCGCCACTTCTATTTCTGCTTTATGGATTGTACCAATGCATGTATTGTTCAAGCTAAAAACCTTGGTATCTTCTTAATACTGCCTCTCTTTTACCCCTATATATAAACTATCTCTAATTAAGCCACTGCTACCATCTAGCATCTCTCCAGTCGGCCTACTTCTCCCCATGCCCTTGATCACTGTCTCAGTTAAACTTGCAGTAATCTCTTGCCTTGATTAATGCTACTACTTCTGATTATCTCCCTGCCTCCACCTGCACATTTGCTCTCTCATGTCCATTTCTCTACAGGAATCCCAAGTAATCTTCTTAAAATACCAACCCAATTATGATGTTCTCCTATTTAAAACACATCTTTGGCCTTGAATTGCTCTTAGAATAAATTCCAAACTCTTTATCCTGGCCTAAAATGCCATATTTGATCCTGATCTCATGTCTTTCTAGGTTTATTTCTTCACTGCCACACTCATACATCACAACCATCCAGGCAGAATTAATAAATTGAATTATATGAAATTGCCACTGCTTGACCACTTTTGAACAAAAAATACGGCTATATGTCATGGTTCAAACTAGATAAACTAGGTCAGATTTTTTTAGGTGGGGAGGGTTCTCTTTGCTTTCACATATACTCTTCCTTCCACCTTGATATATTTTCACTTGTTCTTTACCTGGAAAATTCTTACCCATCATTCAGATTTTTAATTCAGCTTGGGAAACCTATTTCATCCTCCTTTCAAAATAGAAAGTTGACTGGTGATATACTCAGGTCAAAAATGACCAAATTACATATTAGGAAATCAAGGTTTAGAGAGTGAAGTAGTTTGTACAAGGTCACATAACTAGTAGTAGAAAGATACATCACTAGTACACTTTTGGTAGGGCTACTGGGAAGTATTTTTCTTCCCCTGATCATAGACCTAGAACCAAAAAACGTATTTTGTCCCTGAAAACCTTAATGCTGTAGCTCAGGGCTTCTACATTATATTTGTGATTGTTTTCCTAACCTGAGAAGTTGATCAAGAAGGAAACAGGACAACAACTTTGTTTCTCTCCCTGGAAATCTAGATTCTGGAATCACCCCAGGCAGTCAGCTCCCATTTTCTTTCTCTTTGCTCTCACCTGGGCTTCTTTGCTTATTAATTAGTTCATTTATTCATTTACCAATATTTATTTAAATTTTCCATATCCCAGATGATTGGCTGGAATCTGGTGAAAGAAGGAGGAATAATATGCAGAGTCTGCTCTCACGGGGCTCCTTTTCTAGCAGATGAACTAGAAAATGGTTAATAATAAAGACAGAATCACAACTACTATTTTAGTTGTAAATACAAGGAGGTAGGCACATAAGTGAAGTACCTAACTTGGGCTTTGTATTAGTCAGGGATCTCTCGGGAAACAGAATCAATAGGAGATATGTGTCAAGAGTATAAAATTTTAGAGGTCTCTCACGTGACCGTGGGGATGCACAAGTCCAGGTTCCACAGGCAGGCTGCAAGCCAGGGGCTCCTATGAAAGACCGATGAAAGGTCCTCAGTGAGTTTCTAGGAGAAGTTGGCTGTCCAAAGTCGAGCTGGGAAATTCTCTCTGAATGTTGAAATCACTTCTCCTTTTAAGGCAGCCGACTGATGGGATAAAAGCGTCATCCATTCTTGATTCAATTTCCCTGATTGAGGCAGATGTAATCAGCCATCCATGCAGTAAACTCACTGGTGATCAAAGTCCATAAATGCTCTTGTATAACAATTATCCCAGTGCTCGCTAGACCTAATACCTGGACACAGTTACCTGGCCAAGTTGACACATTAGCCTAACCATCACAGTCCACTACTTGTCAACTCGGCAACCATACACATTACCCTAAACCATATTTAGTTTCTAAGTAAAAACAATAACATACAAACATACATATATATTTCTGCCTAATAATGTTTAACTCCCCTGTGTACAACTGGAAACACATTAATTCCCCACAGAATAGGGTGCAAGTCCTTTCAAAATAGAAAGTTGACATACTACTCTTAAATTTGACATTCTTAAATATTATGATATGAAATTAATATAACTTTCCATATGATAAGGGAAAGGTTGGGAAAGAAAACAAGAAATTCATTTTGTGTACTTATACAATCATACTCATAACGAAACAAGGAAGAAGGGTTCATGACTATTACAGTCCTCGTTTCTGTAACTGGTCATGTGGTCGAAGTTCATATTTATCATTACCTTCTTCCACTACCCATTCCATGTTCCCATGACCTTCAGCAAGCACTTCAGCTGGCTGTGGTTCTTTGCCTGGTGGGGTGACCCAAACTTTCATTCCCGAAGATTCTGGGCCATTGTTAGTTCTGCTTGAATTGGTTTGTTGCAATTTTCCATTGATTTCATCACAGGGCATGGCAGTACTAGGAGACACCCAAGAGGATCTCCTGCATTCCAGGCAAACTCTTCTTTACCCCCATTATGTAAATGTAGTCCTAGTTCCCCTTGATAGTCAGGATCAATCACCCCAGCCAGCAGAGTAATTCCCTTCTTTGCCTGTTGATTCACAGGCAAGAGGAACCCAAAGTGGCCAGGTGGCAATCTTAACTTCCAGTTCAATGGAATCATCATT
>PVKH010046899.1:0-10350 GCA_004027955.1 Chaetophractus vellerosus | reverse complement strand
GATAAAGGGATGGAGGGAAGAGATAGAGAGAGGGAGAAAGAGAGAAGAAAAGTTAAGAAAGAACTTCTGTAATTGACTATTGATTATGCACATCTGGCTTTTTATAATTTGTAGGTTGTCCATGAATAATTCCAAAATCATTCAATCTAGTTATGTTAACCTATAATCAAGGGTCACTAAAACCAGGCTATGAGAGAGTCATTTTGGATCATAAGTTGGCCTATGATATTACCAAATATTTCTTGATATTAGGGAATTTGTATTATCTGCCATCCTCTGAGCCTTCTATTGAGAAAATGATTAATCTGTCCCAAAGGTGGTTAAACTTCCCAAAATCTTCATTTTTAGCCTTCACCAAATCCATTGACTCTACCAATTTGTTGCTGGAGCCAAACTTTTGTCAATGAATTTTAATTTTCTGTCTTGTCAAGACCCTGGAGATTCTCGCCTCAGTGGAAGTGGTAATAAGTGATTGACAGATGTCGAGATTCTAGATTAACTCACACAAAATCATTTATTTGTATAGGAAATACAACAAATTCCTGTCTATATAGCATGGCTAGGAATTGGTATAGCTTGGTTAATTGCACATTTTAGTTAGGTGAGGAGTATTAACAGATGGTTATAAAACTGTAGCATGTGTATGAAACCTTATTAGTCCCGGGCTTATTACTTCTTTTCATTTATTTTTAATGTTGTCATGAAAATATTTCTAGATACTGTATAGTTAAGCATCTTGCATTCAGAAAATCTTTATATAGAAGATAAGATGGAGGGCATAGCTCATACCTTAATTGCATTTCTGAGAGTGTGAACTTTCTAAGATTTTCGTATTTATTAACCTGTCATGATTACTGACTTCTTATCCATGAAATGAATCAGTTGCTATTGTATGCATTGGCCAAAGCTATATTTTGTTCAGAAGATTTGAGGCAGAGGCATTCAGGGTATATTTACAAGAGCCATTTTCATTTTCAATAATAACATATTATTTTCTTTCCAAATACCATATCTGACCACATCTATAATGAAGCGGTGGGCACATTCTGTACGTCACTTTCTTTCTTTCAGCAACAATTACAAGAACTGCATGTCAAATGCAATCAGCATTCTGTGAGGCTTTCATTTTATTATTTGACAGTATAATACACACATCTGTAGAGTGAATAATGTTCAGTTACCTGGGGTCATTTTCATTCATGAGTATTTCACAGACCAGCCTTCCCTAAATGCCTGGGGTCCTCGGAAACCCAAGTATAAACTATTCATTAAAATTTCAATCGTTTCATACCTAGTAGCATATGCCATATGTTAAATATCAAGTAAAGAGATTGCACAGCACTCTAAAATTTCAATGTAGTCAGCTCTGGCCAACCCTTTGAACAGAGGCTAACCTGTGCTGCCCAGCATCCTTCCGTGAGGATGTGGCTGTGAGCCTCCTGAGTTCTTACACTTCTGAATGGAGGGAGATACCACAATGTAGTTATTGTGGTGGGAGAGAGCTGGAATCTCTTTAACAGCCACATCCTTCTGCAGAGTTGTATGCAAAGTATAGTTAGGATACTGGTGAACTGTCCTAATCCTATATATTTTTAATCAACAGCTGGACTTAATTCTTAGAACCATGAAATGATAGCTAGGGAGATAACCACAAATTGCAACACCTAGAAGGTAGGTATAGAAATTTTATAGCAGACTGAGTATCTTGTGAGGAAACTTAGTTATGGGATCCTTACATTTTTATTTGATGCAACAAAGAGTAGGAAGGGGCTCAAGCATATTCCCTAATGTGTTATATAAATAACTTTTCAGAACAGGTTTCTTCTAAACTGGTGTTCCTTAATCTTTCTTGGAGTCATTACAGAATATTATATAGAAATAATGCAAACATATATTAATAATATTGTTGCCATTTCCTAGGGCTTAAGGAACAAGTTAATCCTTTCTAAGGACCCCTGAACTGGAGATTTAGAACACCCACCCAGAGGGAAAATGGATATTGGAATCAAAAGACAATTAAGCATACATTCATCAATATGGGAGTTATCTGTTATAAATCCCATATGAAAATTTAACTATCAAATAAGTTCCTCTTCCCCAGCTTCAAGGTCAGGAATTCCTGTGCTGTGTTTCTAGAGCCCAGGGAAGAAACAGCCCTCATTCAAGTTGTACGGGGGAGTAAATGCCTTATGTGCCCTTGAGACAGCTTGTTCCACCCTCCATGCAGGAAGAGAAGAGGGCTTATGTAACCACTTCTTAAACATTTGCTTCACTTCCGTACTAAATGTACTCATACATGTTGAAGGAATTTAAAGTACTCAAATGAAATCTGCTAAAGAATTTTCATTTAAAACAGTTTTATTCAGTACTTGCCCAGAATTTTTCTAGCTTATTATTCAAAATTACTGATTCATATTATTTGTAGGCAGAGTAATTTGAACAGCAAGAAGATTTTAAGAATTTTAAGGTAATACTAAGCACTTTTGGAGATCACTACATTTGGCCAATGAAAAAAACTTTAAAGAGCAATTTAGTCTTTAAAAAAATATGTATCTGTGTAATCTATTCCACCATGTGCTATGTCTCCTAATTACTGCACAGGAGGGAAAAAAAACTTCCTTTATGCACACTTTCCCTCCACAATTCTTGACAAAAAGAGTCCACATTTCATATACTTTATTGGGACTGCTTAACTGCAGGGAAAAAATGGCCATCCTAACAAAATGGAAGCCTTGGTAAGTCTCTGAATTTAGCCAAGAAAACGGGAAAAGGATGTTCTAAGAGTAGTGTCTTTGCTCCTTCCAGGAAGACCAGTATTTACACGCTTTGGGGAAGTCCAGCATACATTGCGAATGCACAGCTGTTCCCTCATTTAGTCACTTTACCCTTTGACCTCTCTGCCAGTGTTTTAAGATGTAACCCTACTGCCTCTCCCCATCAAAGCGTGTATGTCCTATTATGATGGACCCTTCTTTATCTTCTCTGCATTCCATCTTTTGAGGAACCACCTCTCCATACTTCTGGTACAGTTCTACTCAGCCTTGTGTTTGTAATAGGAGTCAACCTTTCCACATTTCCTGCCCATGGGTAGGCATATGTTGAAGATGTGGCAAATCAGAGCACATTGTCTTAAGAAAGCAATCATTTCAGAGAAGGACACATGATCCAACTTATGCTAATCAGAGTCCTTCCAGAAATTTGACACACTATTGGGTAAAAAATCTCCTGTTGTCTGGAATTTGCATATGTAAGGACAAAAGCTACAAAGCTGGACAATTTGCCAGCATCTAGTAATAAACTGCTGAGAATGTGATCAAGCAGAGGAAAACAGAATCAAACAGTGTTAAGAGATGCTGAGAAAGAAACCTCGTGACATTTTTTGAAAATCTGGATCTATCTTTGCCTGAAGTCAGTGCCTCTCACTCTTCCTAGCTATATAGGTCAATCAATTCTCTCATTGCTTAAGTTAGTTTTCACATCTTCACACTTTTAACTAAAAGAGTCCCCGACTAACACAGAAATGGGTACCTGAAAATGGAATAGTGCATGATAGAAGAACTCAAATAAGTATTTAGCTGGGTCAAGATTATCATCAGTAGGACAGAAGGGATTCCTCTTGGACGGAGTAGCTTGTAAGCCTCTATACAAAACTGAACCATCTGGTTTAAATTCTTACCTGTTGTTGTCTTGGATTTAGGAAGGTAAAAAACAAAGAAACAAACAAACAAAAACCCTTTGGGTATAACAGTATTTGCTGGCTACTTCTTGCAGCCTTAAGTAAGGTCATAGAAGAAAGAGATCAGCTTGACCCAGACCAGCTCCTTTCAAAGCAGAGAGCGGCAACCATCACTCCCTTCCTGAGGGTAATAGCCAGGAAGTTAAGGTGCCTGAAATTCATATAAGCATGACATACAGGCTGAAAAAACAAATTATATGACCCTGAGCTAATTAGTGAAAGTTAAGGCCAGGAGGTAGGGAACACAGCAAATTTTCATTTTGAAACCCAGCAGCCAGACACTAAGAGGAGCTTCATCACGCAGGTCAGCAGGGGTGGACTAGGGGTAATCAGGACAAATGATGTCCTAATGCAGTTTTTTAAAAACCAAAATTAAAGCAAAAAAACCCATGCTGAACAAAATATCAAAATTTTTAATAAAGACAGGGGCCAGACCTCTGGTGTATTTCCTGTTGGAGAAAGGAAATAGTAACCCTATCCTTAAGAATCATTTACTGTACTATAGCCAGGAGTCCAGGGGAAGACTGTTAGACTCACTGCCCCAAGCAGAAAACACTAAGATGAGTTTCTAAGAGACAGAAACTACCAGAATGAAATTCAGATTCAAGATGAGACTCATCAAGCTTGGACAGTGGTTACCAGCCCAGGAAGGAAGGAGACAGCAAACAAAAGTTAGCTGAGGTTTTAAGGGAATTATTTTGTCAGAGAAACTCCAAACCTGGCAGCTTTTCAGTGCCTAAAACAATCCACACATCTCTGAGTTTACACAAAAAGGAGGTTGTTTACTAAAGCAGTGCTGTCCCAGGAAGGGAACTCCTCCAACAATCTTCTCAGATGCAGCCATGGAGAACAAGAGAGCATGGACATCCTGCCAGAGAGCAGGAGAAGGCCAGGTTGATGAAGAAACTGCCTCAACAGCCAGGGAATATGGCATCTGGTTCCTGTACCACAGAAATGATGTGCGCTATATAGGTCAGAGATCACAGTACGCTATTTATTCTTTTTTCCTCTTCCATGTGAAAGTGTTATTTTGTGCATTTATCCTGTTCTACCTACTTAATTTTGGACTAAACATCTTGGGGATGTTTAGATTTATCATGTAGCTTCAGATTATACCAATGTATTTAGGGCACACCCAGACTGAAAAAGAGAATGTTAGACCACACAAGAATCCTGATCTTGGAACTGGGTGCAGAAACTATATAAGACATTGGGTTGTGAACCTTTAGAGAGAAGATAAATACATCTCCAGTAGTATAAGGAAGTAGTTGCATTATGTTAGATGCAGCTTTTTTATATTTAAAGTATATGAGGATAAAAATGTCCATGGACTACTATTGGGTGAACTTAATGGACATTATTTTGTCTGTCCAGAAGCCCTTCCATTGGGAATGATTCTCCCTCATTGCAGAGTAATCCTACTCAATCCACGTGCTTTTGTAAGACCAACCTTACCTCTCCATTCCAATCCTCATCCAAGAACTGAGCCTATTACCCAGGCACGGACAATCAAAATATATCATCCCCTTGCTATCCTTGCTGACCATCTACCAGTTCAAGTCATGTTTCAGTCCTCACGAGTACACCAATTTTATGTTATGCGCCATTCTCCTTGGCCGTCCTATGAAACTAAGAAAGAAAAAGAGATGAGTCTTCTATACCTCTTTGTTCCAACAAAATAAATCTCCATTTTGACAATAACCAGAACAGATAATTCCCTACCTAAAAAAATAAGTTATCAGAACACAGAATCATCATACAGAGAAATAAAGGGAAACAATGAAAATACTCTATAACTACTGAGTGTTTACTATGTGCTAGAAACTATTTAAAGTGCTTTACATTAACATTATCATTTAATTAACCCTGTGATATAGGAACTCTTATCCTTATTATAGATGACAGTAATATAGCATGGAGTGCTTATGTTACTTATTCAAGGTTACATAGCAGTTAAGTGTCATCTAACCCCTTCGCATGCTACTTCTTTATATTAGAGGTAAGTAAAATACTGTGGAATGAAGAAGTGAATTGACTCAAGACCATTTCTGGTCAGACTGAAGAGATACATTCTTAGTAGAAGGGTCTCATGCCACCCTTCAAATCATGCTACACAAAGAGGCATATTGCTTTCACTAGATGAACTCTGTCCTCATATGCTTAAGTGTGCCTTAGCCATGTTATACAAGTTCTACCTCCATGTGAAAAGGTGGATTTATCTCTATTCCCTTTTCCACCTGTTCTTCCTCCTTCCCATTCCCTATTCCAAACACACACAAATCCTTCCCTTAGCATATTTAGGCAAACTTTGCCTCTGACCCTCTCTTCTGCCTATTTAAGTATGTTCAACTATGTGCTACATAAACCTTTTTTTTTACTTGCAAAATAAAAGCTCTTCACCAAAAGTGCTTTATTTTCACTGTGCTTCCAGCTAAATCCTGTACAGCAAAACAAACAAAGCAGATGGCAGACTTAAATGGTAAAGGTAAGAAGAAAATGTATGAAGATATCTTGAGAATAATTAGAATATAGGGTAGATTATATTGAAATGTGATGAATCAGAGGCTAAATTCCTGGAGAATTTTAAACCATTCAGCTTCCTTGAAGATACATGAATGATTCAGGACAGTAACTGTAAGTGCCCTTATGACAAGTATGCCTCTGTAAGCTTAATTCCCAAATCAGTCAAAAGCCTTATTAAGTGGCTTTCTTGCCTCATGAGGGCATGCACCTAACCACTGCCATCTTCTTTCTTTCCAGAGTAAAATGTTCTAAGTCTCAATCAGCAGGAAGAAGGTACAAAGAACAGCATTTTATGTGGTTTAATGTGAATATGGTCCATGAAACGTCCAGATCAAAAGAAAATAAATTCTCATCCTCTGACTGTTAACAGTTTCCCCAAACTCTACACTAGAGAACATACAGTCACTGTCAATTTTGAGCTCTGTTAAAATGCAAATTTTTCTGGGGTCATTTAGTCCCATGCTTCACTTTCAACTATGGGTAAACGAAATCAGCAGATCATTTCCTGAGAAATGGTTGAGGTAGGAAGAAGGAGGAGCAAACAAGAGACTGCTAAAGCCCGGATTAAGGACAGAAAGAGGCTCCAAACAAAAAAGCCTAAAATTAGAGAGTTCTAAAGTTAAAATATGTCTCATAAAATATTCTTCCAGGACCAGGCGAAATGAATTGATTTTTATCTGTTTAAAGAGGTTTGTTTACAAAGAAGTGCTACTGTTTTGATTCCATTTAAAGAGAAGAGATGCACAAAGGAGGAGGAAGCAAAACAAATAACGTTTATTGAGTGCCAGATATTTTATCTCTAACCATCACAACTGCCTGAGATATTTTCATTGACCCCACTTTACAGATGAGGAAATGTTATTTTACTTGAGGAAAGTCACATATTTAATAAGTGGTATAGAGACAAAATTCTGGCTCCAATCTGTCTGCAAAGTTAGGTTTCCTCTACACACTAAATGATAATGTTTTAAATTTCCTAACTGCATGCTAACGGGGAATGATGCCCAATTTCATTCCATAAATGAAGATAAATACTAATGTCAATAAGATGCCACTGATATCTTTGGCTGTGATCAGGAAGAAGTAATATGAGAAGGAAAGAAGAATTGTGGAAGGAGGGAAAAAGGAAGTAGATAAGGGGCACAGAAGGCAATTGGAACTGCCTTCCTGAGTGCTCATGTAATTTACACAGATCCCAGATTCACTTATTTCATATGCAGCATATTAATCTGAAGAGATAAAATGAAGGGATTGAATAAAGACTTTCAAAACCTTCAAGATAATTTAATGGCAAAAAAACAAATTCCAATGAGGCATTTAAAAAAAATATCCGCTAGAAGTATTTTACTTTTACAATGTTGAAATTCAGGCCTGTAATACTTAGTCTTTCCTCTCTGGAGTTAAAATTCCCTGCAAGAACAAATAACAATACACAATTAGACTGGTCTCCTTTTGTCGCACAGACTTTGGGTGCAGCAAGCAGCATTGTCTCCAAAGTATAATTTACAAAGAAAGTCTGTGTGGGCAGGTTCAGTTAAATGAAAAGCTACCTTTTAAGTGTTTATATTACAGAACACAAAGGTTCTAATAATTTAGATTAACTGCAAAAATGCCTCCAGAAGATTCGATTAAAAGAAAAATGTTTACAGAAACCAGGAAGTAAGAGACATGAGATTAACTAGGCAGAACAGAAGCTATTTCCTTGGGGAATTTTGAAGAGGAACACATTTTAAATAAACTTATGGCAAAAATACATTCCTTACTTCATGTGAAATTGACTAGCCACAGTCACAAACACAGAGAAACCATGTTTTGTCTCCAATGTCCAATGGTATAAATTAACACGTGTATCCTCCAAAGCACTTGAAAACAGAGGCTTAGTAAATGTGATATTTTCTTAAAGATTATAAATTCTCAGTAGTAGTGATACATTTCTCTTTGAAATACAATTGTATTTCCGAGTTTTGAGTTTAATAAAATATCAAGCTTTAATTTAAAAAAAAAACAACTAAATTTTCTTTTCAGGGGAAGAAGTAATTTCCCCCCACATACAATTATTTCCCTTATGACCAATAATGGTTCAGAAACAAGTGAGAAAAGAATCCCTTATTCTGTGAATGGGTGCTCCCCATTTCTGTCTCCTTTAACTCTCCTCTGTCCCTCCTTGTCTTCCACTTGCACATCGCCACAAGGACTCTCAGGAATATACATGGAAGTATGCAGTTAAGACCACCCACTCTAAAGCCTTCTAACTCTGACAATATACTGCATTTTCATGAATATGAGCAGAAAGCTGGGGAAGCAACTGCAGGTACAGGAGAAGGGGCCCTTGTCCTTAAAGCCTACCTCCTAAAAGAGCTACACACAGCACCAGGCGGACTGAAACACTGGTAACTAGAGCAAGAGTGTGTAAACTGGCTCTTCAAACTCTGGAGAAGACAAGTGGATATATCATGTTATGAAAATATAAAGGAAATTTCATTCTACTACTAAAACCTTGGTACAATATTTATATGTTCTAGTTGCTTTTTTTTTTCCTTTGATCATTTTACCTCTGGCAGGCAGATGAAACAATGAAGGGAATACTACTTTGGACTTAATTCTGAGCAACAAGGAGGAACTGGTTGCTAAGGGGAAATAATAAAAAGTTTAGGTAAAATGTCATTGCTCTTTTCTAATCCAATATAGCATACAATTTTCAATAAATACTTTAGGTATTCAGTGTATTTATCCTATTCCTGAACATCACCAAAACTTTAATATATTTTAACTCCTCTCTGACGAGAGCACAACTACTTTTTTTGTTTAGAAATTTTTCCACTGATCCATGTTAATTACACGTGACAGTATATTTATTATTTGCTTACCCACTACAAGTTTTTTTTGCTATTTCTAAACAACCTACTTTTTTCTATGTTCACATTTCTTATTGCAGACATACACTTTTAGAAATTTTAGAAATATTTTATTGATGGTTTGTGAAATGTGATCTTACTCTAAATCTAAAATTTTAAGACTTTCTCTATAATTTTTTTGAGTTTCTCTATACTGTGTAGCTTCAATGTGCCCCAACCTCTTTCACAGAGTGATCTATTGAAAAGGCATATATGGTTATATCATAACATTACTTGAAAACATTCAATACCTGTTCTGTTCCCCGCAACATACACATACACTCATATTATACATAAGATGAAAACCAAGTTTCTTAGGAAAGCATGCAGGTTTATGCCAATCTTTATAGCCTCATCTATAACCTCACCCTTTATGGCCCAGCCACATAAAATTACTTATAATTCAGTGAACACACCACGTTCTTTTAGCTTCTACGCCTTTATTAATTCTGTTCTTTCTGTTAAGAAGACTTCACTCTGATTCCACTTTTATTTTAACTAATTAATTCCATATTAACAGGTCAAACAGTTGAAATCTGTTAAAAGAAAAACTTTTCATGCAATTTAAGATCTCATCTTTATTGAGTGATTCATGAATTAGGCAGCATCCCATTCAGAAAGCAGAAGGGATCTCCACCCAGGGAGCGGAAAAGGGAAGGTCATATAGGTGAACACGGGAGGAAAAGTTCTAATTGTCTGGCATTAAGTTTCCATTTCTACGTAGGGGATTCTTGCAAAGTGGGGAGCACATACACACTGATTAGATGATATGCACGTCACTGGAAACTAGTTTTATCGTGAGGTGTTACTTACTAGCAACACTGTAGGGTACATTCCATTTTCTCAGAAAACTCATGCACATCAACTGATTTTGTCTTCTAGAAAGGCCCATCTCAGAAAGGAGTCCTCTCCCAGCAATGCCCAATGCAGGCAGTCATCTTATTTTAGTTAATAAACCTTTTCTCTTTCCCTGTGTACTTCCCTGTGCTCCAATAATACTCGATTTATGTACCTAACTCTCCCAGTGAATCTTAAGCAATTTGGGATTAGGGGGTAGAACTCATTGTGTCATATAATGTCTCACACTTAACAGGTATTCAGTATGTGTTTAGATATAGTTGGGGGGCCGGCTGTATAGCCCAGTGGATAGGGCGCCGGTTTAATGCATGGGAGGCCCTGGGTTCAGTCCCCTGGGAC
>PVKH010046898.1:0-10357 GCA_004027955.1 Chaetophractus vellerosus | reverse complement strand
GGAAAATTTTCTAAGTCCCTACTCTCTGGAAGTTGGGCAAATAGAGGTCTTGGTTGAATTGGGGAGGACTATATGTTACCAGCAGTTGAACATGACAAAAGTATCAAGGAAATGCATTAAACAGAGAATCAAGTGTGGAGTCCTGCAAGTCACAGAAAAAAAAATCAGGTCTACAGACAAATAGACAAGGGGCAGAGGCTGAAATTAAAGTACGAGTATATAGTTACAGAATTTGAGAGCCAAGGCTAGACCCACAATGGGGGGATAATAATAGTAAGGGAGGAGGTGGTTCAGGTTCCTTGTGTCCATATTTCATGATTCTAACAAGCTTATTGAAAGCACCTACTAAGGGACAGGTATTTTACATACTGTTCCATTTATTACTTACTGTAATCCCTTTAGGGTATGAATTCTGTTTCCTTTGCCATTGAGAGTATTTTGATGAAAATGTTTGAAGATCACTTTTCTACAGTATTAGTCTCAACATCCTAACCCATCTGTTGCCATGGGCAAGAGATAATCAAAATCTTGACTCTACTGTTCATTGAATCCCCAGCACTCATTTGGCACATTTAGCTGGTCGTTAATAATCATTTAAGAATCAAATGACATATTATCTGGGTCCTCTGCCTTCTAAATGCTCCTTTTATGACTTATCACCTTCATAATTATTGTTTGGACATACACTTCTAATCATGGCGTTCCTGTGCATAAAGTCCTCATTATCTGAAGAATAAAATAAAAATTCATAGCAGGTTACACAAATCAAGTATCTTGCCAAATAGAATCTGTTTTCACTGTCCCATTTCATTTATTGTAGTCCTCATTACTACTCTACATCAGAGGTTTCAAATTTCATCCAAGGGAAATTATAATTGCCAACAATTACATAAAAAATCTGAAATTTAGCTTCTCTTGAAAATTTGAAAGAAAACATAGCATTTGGTGTGTATTTCAACATGCTGGAGCCAAGTAACTGCTTCTCCCTTCGGGAGGAATGTGCCTCTATTTTACCACAGATTTAATAGTTTGGTTCCTTTACTTAAGATTCCTGTGTGGTTCCAGAAAACATTTGAGCTTGTAGCTCTATTTTGCATTCTGAATCTGTTCTGAGCTATTCCCTGCACACGCCATGAAATCTTCAGTAATACAGTTTTCAACTTTTTCTCTTTACCAAGAACACTTTTCTTTCCTTGTCCAACTTATGTGTCTACTCATCCAATCCCCAAATTCTATGTTTTCTTTAGTGTTCATTCTCCACACTCAATTTTGACAGAATTGGTAACTCTTCAATTGGTGATCTAGGATAAGTATGACTCTGTCTAAGCACTCTAGCACATTTTAGGAGAACTGGTCACCTTGATCCTTATATTTGTAGCACCTAGCATATGATTGGATCAAAATAGATCTCCCACCCCCCACTCCCATCAATATCAATAAAATTGAGAGAGGGGGTCTCATTGACTTACATTGAAAGTCCATGTTTCTCTGACGGCCAACAACTTAGAGATATCCTGTTATATTCAATCTCAAACTCACTGTGACCATTATCATACTCCCCCAAGCAAAGTGACAGTCTCCCACAACCTTCTGTGACATCTCTGTTTTAACCCTTACAACCTATTCATCTTTGTTTACTTGGTCTTCCACCCCTGATATTCTATTATAAATAAGAACAGCTTAATAAATAGCTCAATAATATTAATATGTGTTGATGGACCCTACTTTGTGCTTGGAATAGTACTAGATATTTTATCTGCCTTTATCTAACGTAAGCATCACAATAATTTTGTGAGGCAGATATTATTAGTAGAGCCAGTTAAAAATTGGACATCTTATCTTAGAGAGAGAAGTATTTTACCGATTTTACGTGGCTGGTGGCAAAAGCAGAAATGGAACCCAGTTTCACTCACTAAATCTTATTCGATTCTTTATGATTTATAATTCTTCCTCTTTTTTTGTAAGTTACTACTTGAAGAGCATGTGTTTTGTTTAAGACATTTATTTTACTAGGTACTTCCATGTGCAATGTCTTCTAACACTTAGAACTTGTTTGCATTCTTTTCATTCAATAGATGAAGATTCAGATGCTCACTTTGTTTACACAGTTAATTAGTGATCATAGTTGCCTATGTCTAACTCAATATTTTTTAATTTTATCACTTTACCACCACAGTAAAAGTTTGCTGAAAGAATAAACAAAGTTTTATGCATTAATATCAGAATGTCTCTTTGCACAAAGAAATGTTGGCCCTGTTGTACTGTACCTTAATCTTCTTAGTGGATAAGTCTGAAGGATATCAGAGCAATTGAAGCATAGTTGTGCTGGACAGAAGTGAAAGAAACCAAGAGAGGGACAGATATCCTCTTCCAGAGCTTTAGGTTCACAAATGTATGTCTGTCAAGAGGGTCTCTCAGTAGAAGAAAGAGGCCATTATAATCCCAAAGAGACTGGTTAAGTATTCTGGTTTCTTGGGATGAAGTCTCTTGAACAAACTTTAGGTGAATCCTCTGTGGGCTTTTAGGTTACCATGGCCTTTTCTCTGCAACCCTTTAACTTGAAGAATTACAAAGTCGGGGAGTCATGGGAGTACAGAAAAATAGATATTAATAGGAATCAGGGTTCATTCTTATTTTGTTCAGGCTATTCAACGAGTATAATTTCTGTTTGAACACACATTCTTCTCTTAAAATAGAAAAAGAAGACTGCAAGAGGCTCAGAGAGTATTTAAATATGTCATATATGAGACGATTGAACAGTTATCCACAAATTTAGGCTCAACAGAGTTCAATGCTTTCTTCAGTCATCCTAGAAGATAAAAATACCTGCCTCTTTCTTTTCTTTCTCTGATTTAATAAGAAAATAAGAAAACCTGGAGAGATTTTAAGTAAACCTTAGGCGTATTACTTATCTATTTTATATTTCCTTCATTTTTCAGTTAGATCCCAACATTAAAGATTCCTTGATAGGTGAACACCTTCAAGGGGGGCCAAGTTCCTGCTGGCAAGTAGGTGTCACAATATTGTTACTATCATATGCAAAAAGAGCTCCAGTGCTGGGCTCTCATCAACAATTCACACCTTGAAATGCACACTTCAAAGAAATTAAAATATTTTGACAATAAAATATGAAAAACTAATCTCCAGTTCACTTTGATGTGACAGAATGTAATAGCAGCAATTTTCCTAATGGTGGTATTGCTCCCCCTTTTCCCAATAATTGACTTTAATGTCAAATTAAAGATCAACACTTTGTCAGCAAGGACTTGAGTCTGCATATTACATTGGAGCATGTTTTGAGCTAAAGTGTAAATCTTAGACCGGGTTGAATGATCATGTTTTCCAGATAGTCATGGACTGCAAGTCAAGAGCTTCATTTAGAAAAAGATTTATTTGAACTCTGTAGCAAGTATACATAATAAACTTCTCTTCCTAAGGAGGAGTAATTGCTAGGAACAGAGTTTCCACATGAGCGATGGGCTCAATTACTCCACTTATTTATATAAGCAGGGAAAGTTCTTGATGTATTCCATCTAGAGACAGTATATATACAACAGCCTTGTGATTTACCATCTTTCAGTGACTACAGTGAAATTTTAAATAACTACTGATGAACAAATTTGCCGATTTTGCATTCACACTTTCCTTCAAGGATGTAAATTACTTTCTAGTCCCTCCCAAAATGCAGGGATTAATAGAAAGAGTCAGAGTCCTCATGTCCAACAAAGCAAATTTGGTCTCATACCATTTTTCTAAGGTAAACATTATAGAAATGTGGGTGTTTGTTTAGATGAGAGAGGTATGGTGTCAGAGTCCTAACTGTCACTTGCTTACTGTGTGACTCTGAGGAAGTTACTTATGCTTTCTGTATCTGTGTCATCATCTTAAAAAAAAGAGGATAATAATAGCACCTAACTTGCAAAAGGAGTCACTTTAGGGTGGACTGTGGGAACACAGGTTCAGGCATAACAGAAACTTTCAGCAAATTGTCACTTTATTATTTACATAGCACAAAAATTCCAAAAGAATGGGGGAAGAAATCCCACCATGGCTGCTTTCCTGGGGCGGCCAACTGCCCAGGACAGGGTCTGTAGACGGCAGTTCCACATGGCTCACTTCGCTTCATAGAGGAAAGTTCCTGTGCTGTTTGAGTGTTGATTATTTATAATCCCAAGTGGTAGAAGCCCTGCCTCAGAGAGTTCCTGCTCTGAAAAGCATCTTGGCCTGCTTGTTTTTGGTCTCTGGGTTTAGGTATGGTCAAGTCTTTTCCTTAGACCTAACATTTCCCCCAGGTTGTGGAATGGAAACAGATGGGATCATCTGCAGGGAGTTGGGTGGCAAAGTCTGGGAGATGGCCACTGAGCGAGTATCTGTAACTTCTCCAGAATACCTCATAAATTCATTGTTCATGATTAAATTTGTTAATCTTCTAATAGTTTCTGGTACATGATAGGTGCTACTAGTATGTCATGGATTTTAATTTATCAAATTGCATATTTAGAAGAAAACAGATTTCTGAGGTCTAAGTTCTCTTTGAAAAGGCAAAATTTTAGGATTAATGTCAAAATTTGGCAAGTTATCTTTTAAAAATAATCCCAAACCATCATATGTGGGTGTAGAGATTCGTTCATTCAACCATTGAAAGGGACTGGGCTATCTGTGAATAAACATCTATTTTCAATTTATGAACAAATCAAGCATTAAAAGCAACAAAATATTTGGAGACTAAAACACATTCTATCATCAAATGTTAATTTTTTACATAAAAAGTTATTTTGGATACATAAAAACAAAACTTTACAAATTAATCAACAAAAATAATAAAGCTTCAGATTATCAAAATACATCTCTATGACTTGAAATGCAGGGAAAAGTTTTCATTATTGCAAGTATGCAGAAACTTTAATTCGAGTCCCAATTTTAGCTCTGGTAGACAACTTGTGAAAACTGCAGAGGAAGTTTTAAAACACGAAACCTTTGAGAAAAGTTGCCATTAAGACAAAACAACAAATAAAGAAACAATTAAAACTTAGAATCTACATGAAGGGACAGGAAATTGATACTTATTTAACAAAGAATAAGTTTGCTAGACTTTGATGTTTTTCAGAAATTGTGTTAGACTTGTGTATATACTTAATTTCAATTAATTATCACAAAAATATTATAAGCAGATATTATCTTTTTTGTTATCATTTTGTAGGTAAGGAAGTTTAGGCCAGCAAGACTAAGTAACATTCTAAAATGTATTCAGCTTAGTAAGTGGTAGATATGAGCTATGACCCCAAACCCATTCTCTTTCCAGGAACCACTTTGCATATTAGAAGAGATTAGGAAGAAGGTTATTTTTCTAGTCCAATCAGATCCAGGAAGGTTTGAAGAGATAAGAGTAATTTCTAGAAAAGGTAGCTGTTTAAAATATCCTGATTTGAAGTTGACGCTTTACTAAAGGAGTAAATTATTGTATCTAGCCAGTGTGTAGGTTTTCCAGTCATTCATATGTGTTCATATTTATCTTTATGTGCACAGGTGTATGAGTGGGGATTGATATAATAATAGAGATAAGAAAGGATCTGTTTTTCCCTGAGAAACAACTCAAAATCAATTATCTTGACAATTATAACCCTTACTCATGCAGAACACAATGAGGAAAATCATTTGGCTAGAGCATTGAAAAGATGCAGAATAGAGTTAAAGAAGAGATTCTACACTGGCACAGACATTCCCATAATCTTGAACAAATCAGTCAACCAGAATTTTCCATATTGTTTCGAAGTGGGCAATATACTAGTTAATAAATAACAAGTGTCTGTGGGTTGGCGGAAATTGAACTGAGATAGATCTGAGGAATTACTGCTAATGAATACTTGACAGGGTGTGTACTGTGTGGGTTTATTCAAATTAACTTTAATGAAACAGGGTTGGTTCAAATACTAAGAATTGAAAATGTACACAAGAACCTCATTATGTATCATTATATTCTTATAAATACTGGCTTATAGGCTTGCTGTCAGCAAGTTTGTTAGTTGCCTTCACTAGCAACTTTTCCGTACAATTATAGAGAGATGCAGTGAAATTGCTTATTTCTATCAAATTTTGTTGCTCAGAGTGGGCAAACACCCTTATAAAACTCTGGGATGTTTTTTTTCCTTCAGTTGTGTGTTTATTTTGTTTTGTTTGTTTGTTTTTCTCTCCTCGGTAGTTTTACATTGGTATTTCATGTCCTAAATTTAATTCTAGCCAACATGGATCATTGTCAATAGATGAAATTTCTTTTATGACCTCTTCACCTGCCTCATCAACCACCCTCATTCTGGGAAGATGACATAGTGCATGGAGAAGTTCCATCTCCCCTTTCCTCAACAACAGCTGAAATGTAAAAGAAGCATAAAATTGAAAGGAACTTGGTATAAATATTGACCTCTCTAGTTGGGCATCACTTTTAGAAGAAGTTGCTAGCCTAGGTCTAAATGCAAATGAAGTTACAATGAACACAATATCAGTGATTTCTTTCTTTTGCCAGCCTTAAGATGCCATTTCTTGACATGAGATGTGTTTTTCTAATTCGTCGATAAAAGAATACATAAGAGATATGGATATATCCACTTGAACAGATGTCAGGACTGAAAACTGGTTACTGAAATTGGTTGTAAAATTTGGATAATAAAGAAATCTGTAAACTATAAGTTCCTCTTCTCTTTTATGCTACTGGGTCACTTAAAAGTAACATGAAACCTTATTATCTAGGCATTAAACATAAGAGTAGAGATGGGAATTCTAGTATCACACGGTTCATCAGTGAGGGGACACACAGAAGAATCTATTCACATCATTTGTGTAAATTAAACACCAAGAGATACATCAACATATTTTAGAATGAATGACTAGAATAAAAAATGATGAAATCTATGAAGAAAATATGATATAAAAAGTAAATACATATAACACTTAAAATATAGGGAAAAACAAACTTTTAAATAGTATTTGCTACATATAAATCAAGGTTTAAAGATTGCATAGTCTCTTTTGTATATTCTATTAAAGAAAACTTTGAACAAGATAAAAGATAAGATAGGATTACAGAATAAAACTAAAAAGGAACATTAGAAAGAATTAAGGAAGAACAAGGAGGGATAAATAAATCCATAGTAGAATTAAGATGTTATTACTTGAAATAGAAATAAAGAAATAACATTGAAGAAAATTGAATCAGAAGGGTAGAGAACAAGCAAGAAACTCTTCCAAAATCCCAAAGGTAAGGACAAAGGAACTCTGTCAGAAAAAATATGAAGGCCAGCAAGGAGCCAGATATATCTAATGCTATTTATGAAGAAGACACTAGAACAAATGGACTTGCATCCATGGTTAGTTATAATGGAAGAAACGTGTCTAACTTATGGAAAAGTATAACTGCATATAAAACAGGCTTACAGTGAACAGAGAAGGGTTGAACAAGGGAATAATATTATTATACAAATGAGTGATATTTTGGAATTTCAAGAATAAATTAAATATATCCAGAGAGAAAATGGAATAACAAAAGAAAAAAAGAACAAAGAAACTTTGCCTCTGACAGAGGACAAGCAAACAATTTTTCCAGAATTTGAGAAAACAAAGATTGTAATTCCCAAATATTTATTCATGAAAGTCAATCAGGCTTTCAGATGTGCAAAGGACGTCATCTATAAAATTAATTTAACAACATACTCCATTCAAGTGAAAAGTGAATACAAATAAAGACATGAATGAAAAAATTATATGGAACTTATAATTTCATCTATGAAAGAATGAAACTAACCACCTAGACATAGACTAAACTTAAGTAAGTTATAATTACAGTTGTATACTTATTTCAACAAAATTTCAAAAATAATATCAGGAAATTTAGAACATATAAAAAATAGTAATCTAGCAATAAAAGAGAAGATAGAACTATAATATTACACCAATACAAACTATAAAATAAGTGTTAAATAGTAAGTAAAAATGGTTAATTGCCTGCCATTACATAGACTAAAGTCAAAATGTGGTTTTTAATCATTTATGTAAAACATAAATAGAAAAATTTTACTACAGTGATTTACTTTAAACTACTAGAATTTAAAACAGAATGCATGACTCCCAAATAACTAGTTTAAAAATATGAAACAAAGCATATTTTGTGATACAAACATAGAAAATATGGGAAAACAAAGCATCCGAAAAAATTTAAAAATATGAAATAGAGTAACAAATAAAATAGAATGATAAGAATGAAACTAGTGTATTCTTTATAACAATACAAAAATGAATTTTCTTCCTGTACTAAAAAACTAAATTCAAATTGGGTCTGAAATATAATCCAATCCTGTTAAAGACAGGAGAGTTACTTAATGTGATTTAACATGCTAAAAGGTGAAATATGGACAAAAATATTGTGTAAGAAAAACGGGATTGCCCATTTTAAAATCAGAGAAAAACTGCAAAGCAAAAAAGCTCTGCAACAGAGTAAATTTTTAACATGAACTCATCAAAGATGTAAAATTTTATGTATCTCAAACATATGCATACATTTTGAAAGTGCAATTTTATTTGTAGGGATTTGCACCTAAAGAAACAATAATTTTTTTAGAGTCATAATGTCTAACTACAGAGAATTGGTTATGTAAATTGTAAAACATCCATATCTTGGATGAACCTACTGATAATTAAAGCCTGTAAAAGGTTAATATTTAATGGCACATTAAAATATTTATGATTTATTTTATTTGAGAAACTAAGTTATAAGATATATATGTACAGCATGTCACAAATACCCATGTGTATTTAGAAATGGACTGCAAGGATATACTCTAAGATGTTAATAGTGATTATTTGTGTTATGTGATAATTTTGGGGACAACTTAAAAGTTCCTAACAAAAATAATATTTAATTGCCCTATAAAACTGAAAAGATGAGGGATAAGTCTGGCAAAGCTTGATCCAGAGGTTTAAAAAAAAAGTCAGACAGGCTTCCTTTCTCTCCATTATTCAGCTCTGTTTTTGTTGTGAGAGTTTTTCTGAAGTAACATGTGGAAGCTCTGAAAAGCTCCAAGTTACTATCTTCACAGTAACAAATCCAGAGACAAACATACCAAAGAGCTCTTTTCACAGCTTCTAGGTAAATCCCAGGATTCACTCTGCTTGAACCACTACTTGCCTGCCCCTGAGCCCATCAGTGTGGTTTAGGGACCTTGCTTTGAGCTGATTGGTCAGATTTTGGTAAAAAATTCTGTCCCTGAATCTGAGAGTTTTGCTCCATCTGAACCATGTGCTCTAAGTGTTGGAAAAATTTGTCACCCCCTTCCCCAAATTAGTGCCAATATTCCTGAATAAAGGTAGAAAAGATGGAGAGGCAAAACACCAGATTTACTACAATGAAAAACTTCTTTTTTTTTTCCCCTTGGTGCTTTAAGTGTTTTGCAAATGCTTTGCTTTGAGCCTGTGTTACTTTTGTAATTAAAAAAGCAATAAATATTATTAAAAATGTTCATGTATATCAAATATTCTTATCTCTTCTGTTAGAAATATATCCTAAGGAAACAATTTAAAAGAAATAAAAATCTTATGTGCCAGTTGATATTCATTTCAACAATATCTGTAATAGAAAAACACAATATATTTAAATGTAAAATAATTAAAGAAAGGTAAAATCAATTATAGTAAGCCGCTCAAATATTGTGCAGTTACATAAATAAATGTTTGTGGAACCTAGCAACTGCAGAGAAAGATATTTGTAATATCATACAATATAATACTAAATACAAAAGAATAAAAGTGTGGGTATTTTACAGTCCCAACTTCATAAAACTGTTGGGGAAACTATTTAAAGTGGATATGTAAAGGCAAAATGATTATGATGCTAGGAATGTTTTTTATTCTCTTTTAAAATCATTTTAGAAATGTAAACTTTTAAATAAAAAAGGAGTTATAATTTAAAATGTTCTTTTAGAGCATACAAATGATCATATAACCGTCAGAAGGTTCTGTATATATATTTGGAATTTTGATGTAACAGCACCACAACAGGATACTGAAGCCAATCACACTGAGAAATAATCACAATCTCGTTTCTTTCCTATGTATCAGATGTTTGGCTTGTTCTCTAAAATTACAATATCCTTAAAGAAATAAACACACCCAATTTTAGCACTTCTAAACTCTGAATCATACCCATACATTCGTTGGTCATGGTCTTTAATATTAAAATAAATGATGGGAAGTTTTTAAATCAGCTGCTGTATTTTTTCTTTGCCTACATTTCTACCAGCGTTGGTAAAGCAGAAATAGCCCATTCTTCGTGCAAGACTATCCTAGGCTCAACACTGTCTTCAACTATTTA
>PVKH010046897.1:0-10372 GCA_004027955.1 Chaetophractus vellerosus | reverse complement strand
GTTGGCGTGCAGACCCTTGACTCACACGGTGAGAACCATATAAAACCCTGGAGGGAGGTCGAGGCTGCAGTTTCCCTGTGTCAAGAGGACCCAGACCATCCCAGCTCTTGTGTGTGGCAGCAAACACAGCACGTGGACGAGAGGGCAAGAGAAGCAGAGCACCTGGAGGGCCATCACCAGACCAGGCATCGTGCCGTGGTGAGTGTGCTGTAACTGCTGTCTCTTTTGTCCTTGATCCTCCTAGGAGGCTAAGTAAAGGCCAGCTTAGATTAGAGCCTGTTTGTATCCCGTGGGGGCCAACTAAGACCCATAACAATTCCTACTAGTGCAGCCTTTTTTCAGCAGTCTCAGCAGAAGAGCCAGGATTTAAAAGAGATTGAAGGGGTATTTTATTAACATAAATTTATTTTTTAAGTTCCATTAATATTTATATATTATACTGTCAGGCCAATGAAGCTATTTTAATAAACACAAACATTGAAATTTGGGCTATAGATGATAGTCATCACTTTCAGTATTCAGTTTATTTCTAAATTTTGTTTTGGACCCAATGTTGGGAAAATTCTGAGTCATGGAGATTAGTTAGAAATGCCCATCATTTTTAAGCAGTTTGCTGTAAATCTTAGATTTACATTCAATGTATCATGACACAAAGGAGCAGAAATGTTTTGTTTTAAGATCGACTCACTATAGTATCTAAAAACTTCTCACATTCTTTGGCCTACATATAAAAGTCAGATAAGTAATTTTCAGAATCTCAGTTTCAAAGCTACCAATAGCACCATATGGCATCCTGACATTTGAATTCACTTGTTACTGCCCACAGAGCAGTGTACCCACTTATAGCAGGCACTTAACTGGTTGGGTTTAGTCTGAGTAAGCCCAAATTAAGAGAGAAACAAAAACTGATGCAGGACTATAACCTTCCTAAATAACAACTCAATTGCAAGGTCAAATATATGCAAAACTGGAGAGAAAACTTTATATTAAAGTCTAAAAATAAATATTATTGAATTGGCAGTCTTTGATATGTCAGAATTGGCATAGGACACATCTAAATAGATGTTTTTTATAATTTTTAAAATAAAAAATACATTGTGTAATTAAACAGAAAATGTATTTTAAATAGTGTATATGTGTATTTAGTGTGTGTATGTATATGTATCACTTTACATGTGTATATATGTATAATGTGAACTGTCTAAGATCTGTGTAAACAACCTAGTTTGATAAAAAGAAAAACACTTCTGTATGTACTTATACAAATGCCACTATTTGATGATGACAAATGTCACAGCCATAAATTCAGCTGTGCATGAAATTTCAAGTTAAAAAGGTGAACTGGGATGTATCCACAAGACTTATCTTGTGTTTGTTTCACACCCAGTGACTCTCTGAGACATTCTGTGCTCGCAGCCTGAATGGGACCCCTCTTTTGGCATCCTCTGAGACAAGGATGCTTTGACGACCTTCTGCCTGGGGTGCAGGAATCATTAGGATCATAAAAGCCATAAGGACAGGGAAATGGGATTGTTCAGGTGGCCCAAGCACCTAGCTTTTGGGTTTGAACCTTGTGATAATCGATCTGTAGTTGTGAATCCATTCCTGTTACTTTTGGATGAAGAGAGAAGGAACTGGTTTGTCTGGACTCAGAATTTACCTGCTGTAGCAGTTTGGCATTGTTTATGAATTCCAAAAATAGATAATGGATTATGTTTGTAAACTGGTCTGTTCCTCTGGACGTGATTAAATTATGATTAGGGCTTTGATTGGGCCTCGTGAGTAGGACGTTGAGTCCTTGCCCTCTCAGTGGTTGGAGACTCATAGAGAAAAGACATTGCAGAGGACAGAGTTTGGAGTTTTTAATGCTGGAGCCCTGGGAAGTAAATACACAGAGAAGCAGATGCTTGAGGAAAGAGAGAAGGCTCCATTAGACACGGCAGAGGCCCCAGGAAGAGAGATGAGCCATTCGCCTTACAGTTTACAGAGAGCAGAGCAGCTGAGCCTGGAGAGAATCGAGCCCCAGGAGAGAGAGAGACTTATCCCAGCCTACAGCTGACATTGGAAAAAGCTGGGACCACAGAGCCTTAAGAGGAAGAGGAAGCCTGAACCCTTGCAGACATCGGTAACCATCTTGCTCCAACACCTGACACTGGACTTTGGTGAGGGAAGTAACTTAACGCTTTATGGCCTGGTAACTGTAAGCTTCTACCCCAAATAAATACACGTTATAAAAGCCAACCGACTTCTGATATTTTGCATCAGCACCGCTTTGGCTGACTAATATACCTGCCAACCATATTGTTATATTTGTTTTGTAACTTTTTAGTGATTAAATATAAGATATATAAAATGCTCAAATATAGTTTTCTTGGGCTTGGAGTCCAGCTCTAGAATAAATTAAATTTAAAAGTAATATGACTTAACCTTAAAATATGATATGCTTCATATATCTGTATATATGTGTTTAACAGGTATTATGCTCAGAAGATGGACTTGTAAATGACTTTGTGCTTTATATTTATTTTTGACTTTTTATCTAGGCAGTTTTTAACATACACGAAAGTAGATAGAATAGTATAATGAACTTCCATTTACCCTCCCTAATTTCAAAAATTATGAACATTTTGTCAATCTTAATTGAAGAAATAACATAAGTAGATCCTTCTTAATCTTTTAATTTCTGAACTAAAGAGTGCAGCCAATTGTTATTCTACCATAAATCTATGTAAGACACTTTCTAGAAATACCAGAGATGCGCAATTAGATATACTCTTCTGTTCTAAAATTTAATTATGTATTCAAAGAGAAGCATCTTTGCATAAATATAAAAAACAAACGAAGTTAATCATGCTGTTACGATTGAATTATGTGGATTTGTATTCCGCTTCTTCAAAGGTGGAAGGAGCAGCATATTTAAGTTCTTTTCTTTGGAAAACACAAAACACGGGACTGTGGTCTCAACCTCGAGGACAGAACATGTTAGATGGTGGGGCCCCTTTCTACACAACTTACAAGACTAAAGACGGGGCATTCCTGGCTGTTGGAGCAATAGAACCCCAGTTCTACGCGCTGCTGCTCGAAGGTAAGTCACCTTCATGTGCTTCCCTCCCTGGCCCTTGCCTGTGGATGTTCTTAGCCTCTAGTTTGGGGCCTTTGAAATTCATTTATCTTTTTCTTCTATATCCACTCTCTAAGAAACCTAGCTATATAGCCACCATTAAATTGTGGGGCTTTTCTCCCATCTTCTAAACTAACAAGTAATTTTTTATAGCCTGTAAATTAATTAAATAAATAAATTAAAAATAATAATCCCTTTTTGTGGGATGTTTTTATTACATTTCATGCTTGGCAGCGTTGGATGTTTAACCTGCCCTTATGTGCCCGGACCTTATTATTCCCTAGAAATTACTGGCTGGTTCTACTAGTTCCTGCTCCTCGGTAGTGTTTCTTATGGTACTTTAGTTTCAGCTGTCACCAAAGCATACAGGGATTTTGGTGAATAAGATTTTTGTTGGAATAGGTTACTACTACTTGATGCCTCTGCAGTTTACCTGTCTTGCAGGGTCTTGTCTTAGTGGCATGTCGCCATAAGGTAGCAGCTAAATATAGGATATATTCTTCCCTGATTCACTGATTGGATGGGGATTATTTTGGTCTTTTGTAATAATGTGAAAGGTTTGAATTTAAATTCACTATAGATAATTTAGTATCTCAGAAATTTTAAAGTATACTCTGAAGTGGTGTGGCAAGCTGGTCACAGGGCATTTATCTACTTTAAGTTTGGTTTCAATGTTAGATGGCTTTTCAGATGTAATAGGTAGAATCATTGTTTCTGCAAACAGCGTAAACCATTTTATGATACCTGATTAACTTTATCATTGTAAATGTAGTTGGAAAACTGGAAGAACAGAATGATGTTTTAGATCATATAGGGCATCTTTCTTTCCAAAAATTTAAACTAAAATCGGAAATTCTTAATTCAAAACTCTGAACTGAAGAATGCTGTACTTTGGGCTGAGTGGTAGGAACAAGATGCCTTGGGTGCAGGCAACAAGTGGGTACATTGTCTTTAGAGAATTTTAATATAATATTAACATTAACTAACTCTGATAGCTTTTTGTTATCACCATGTCAATTCTAAATGACAATGATAAAATGCACTCCTCCATGAAAAATTTTTTTGTTGATCTGAATTCTAAATAATTGTTACAGCTTATTCTGAGTTCTTATAACATATATATATACGTTTTATTAGCAGATTCTTATTGCTTATCTTTTAGTAGACATTGTGCTTGTCTACACAGAAGTTAATTCAGAGTACTCCCAATTATATAGTCTGGCCCCAACACACACAGTTCATTTCCAGAGTAAGAGTTTGGGATCATTTGACCTCATTCTGGACACAGTTTGCATTTAAACACTAGATCCCCTCCCCGCCAAATCATTTTTATAGTGATTGTAAAGATGAAGAAACAGAACTGGAGTTATTTCAGTTGTGTCCTTCTATATTTAATATAGTGAAACAGAATGCAAACTGAAAGATTATAGTTCATTTGTGAAATATTTTATTGAATTTTGAATATCTCTAAATTTGAAATTTCTTTTTTTAATTGATAACTTTGTTTTAAAAGTAAAGAATGGAATAAGAAAATAAAAATTATATCAGTTGTATGACTTAATAGTTATATAAATTGTACCTTTTGCTTGAAAACAAACTGTAATGTGATTGTTCAAGGTTTGCAGATTATAGCCTCTGCAGCCAAATCTAGCCTGCCTCCTGTTCCTGTGAATAAAGTTTTACTGGGACACGGCCGCGCCTGTTTGTTTCCATATTGTCTGTGGCTGCTTTCACACTTCAGGGGTAGAGCAGAGTAGTTGTCATAGAGATCGTGTGGCCTGCAAAGCCTAAAGTATTTACTAATTTGCCCATTACAGAAGAAGTTTGACACCTGTTGTTGTCCATTACTGTGAGGGATCGATGCATAGGTACAAGTTTTTTCCTCTTTTTTTTTTAAAAAAAGATGTTTATGCAGTTTAAAAGTATTGATCTATTCCTCTCTTCTTTATTGTACTGTAATATTTATTTTACTTTTTATTTTTTAAATTATTCTTGTGACATGATTATACAAAACTCAATGAAGGAAAAATTTCACAGTCTGCATTTCTTTTCTGGCCATTTTTTTTCTTTTTGAGTTTACAACCAAATTTAAATTTTTACATTTAATATTTTTCAAAAGTTAATTTTTTTTTATTAGAGCAGTTGTAGGTTTACAGAAAAAATCATGCAGAAAATACAGGGTTCCTATATACTCTCACACACAGTTTTCCCTATTAACATTTTGCATTAGTGTGGTAGCTCTGTTATGATTGATGAGAGAGTATTAGTGTAATTATACTATTAACAATAGCCCATAGTTTACATTAGGGTTCACTCTTTGTGTCGTACAGTTCTAAGATTTTTTTCCTAGTATGTATGACCTAAATTTTCTCATTTTATCCACTTTCAAATATATATTTTCAGTGGTATTAATTACATTTACAAAGTTTTGCCTCCATCCAGTATATCAACTATGATCTGTGTAATCGCAAGTCTAATGTTTGGTAGAGAGAGGACGTATTGTCTCCAATCTTAGTGTTAGGATTCTGATCACGTTCTGATAAAAAGCATGCCAAGTTGTTTCCAACAGTAGCTATGATATACATCACCACTTCGGGATAACTGTCATTTTGTGTGCTTTTCAATCACAGAGTTTGGGGCAATCAAGAAGAGAGAGCAAAATGAAAGACCTCTTTATAAATATTTCTTTGTAGATTATAGCAACAAATCTGAGACTGTAGCTCCATATCTTTCCTGGTATTTGCATGGGACAAATGGCTACAGATAAACATTTACTTATATATCTCATAGGTAGGTTGCCATTTACAGTCCAGAACTATGTAAGTTTTTGTTTCCATGTATCCCTCAATACTTTAAGAAGCGCCTGCAGTGCCCATGGCTTTCATGCCTCTATAGGGACCTTTGCATCTTTAGAGCAGTTTATAATTCACTTTTGAGTTTCACCAAGATAGGGAAGATAAGAATGATAAAAGTGATTAACTTGGGCCAGACTTAGAATATTATGCATAAGGAAAAGGGCCTTTAATTGTCATTCCACTCTTTATCATCCACATTTAAACACCCTCATACATGAAGCAAGAAAAGTGACTTTACGCCAATCCCCCGTAAAGTGGCCTGTTTGGTAATTTAATCAGCACTGGAGTTAGGAGCCACCTGAAGGTAAGCAGAGATGAAGGAAGCCCAGATCTGCCCCCAGGTTGTGGGCCAGAGACACCGTCCTCCCTGTTAAAGCCCCAGGTGGCTGCTTCACCCCCTCTACACTGTGGTGTTGATGGGCCCTTCAAGGGCCTCTCATGCGTGACGGAAAAGTCTGCCTGCCCACTTTTGACCGGCCAGCTGATGACTTTCTGTCCTGTGTGCTACAGGTATGATTTGCATGAGTCTTTGGCTACCAACAAGTCTTTTCTTCCTAGTTAAAAGCAGTTTTGTAAGAGGTTCTTGAACTAAATATCACTGTCCTCTTAGATCTCTTTTATTTTACCAAAATAAAGAGAAATGAATATTCTTTATAAAATTGTAATCCTGAATTTAAGCATTCATCTTTAGGCTTCTTCCTTGAAAACTGAGATAGTCATGTGTAAAATTGTTTATATTTTATTTTTTTGTAGGGTTTGGGTATATCATATGAAATATGGGGTTGTTTTAATTCAATATGACAGATAATAACATCATGAGGAAATTTTTTTTTCAGAGCCTACTCAGAGGGAAGAAATCAGTTTCTGGAAACTACACCATTGAAAATAGACTACTTTTGGTGAAATGAAATGTAAATAATAAAATTTAGCAGTGAGGAGTCCATCTGCCCTCTATAGCCTTTGACCTCAACTTCAGGCTGACCTTGAATTTATTCCCTTTAACCCATTTGAAAAACTCTTACAGAGTAAACATCTTATCTGAGACAGTGTGACCAGCCCAAAACTCAATTTCATTGATTATAATCACTCTACCCAAAGTAAAATAATTTAAGAAGTTGTGTTTTTCCCTCAGGACTTGGGCTAACTTCTCACGAACTTCCCAATCAGATGAGCTTGACTGATTGGCCAGAAATGAAGAAGAAATTTGCAGAAACATTTGCAAAAAAGACAAAGGCAGAGTGGTGTCAGATCTTCGACGGTACAGATGCATGCGTGACCCCTGTTCTGTCTTTTGAAGAGGCTTCCCACCATGATCATAACAGAGAACGGGGCTCATTTATCACCACTGGGGAAGAGGGCATTAGTCCCCGCCCTGCCCCGCTGCTGTCAAGAACCCCAGGCATTCCTTCTTCCAAAAGGGATCCTTTTATAGGAGAACACACTGAAGAGATACTTAGAGAAATTGGGTTCAGCCAGAAAGAGATTGATCAGCTTCACGCAGATAAAATTATTGAGAGAAATAAACTAAGAGCTAATCTCTGATGTCCAGTCCCACACCTCAAGTGTGTTTGAAGATTGCATTTATAGTGTAGAATAATACATAAGATTGTATGCTTGGAAGTGGGAAAGAATGGTATCACAGTGGAATATCTGTCCTAATCAAGAAATAATTGAAGACTCAGATCACACAGTAATAATTGAATTCTGAAAATGATCAACATCAGGGATTTTGATTCAGGAATGCTTTCAGTTTATGCTGATTTCTGACAGTTTTCATGCCTTCCATTTTAACTAGTGGAATTTATTTGTTGATACTAAAATACTTAAATACATATATATTTTAAATGAACTCATAAAAATTGATTAAAAATTGAAAAAAATGAACTCATAATGCATTTTATTAAATAAAGTATTTTTTTTCCCTAATGTTTACTTGTATTTATAAGTTGTGAAAAGCTCTCAGTTTTTAAAATAGCATCTTGTGACTTGTATTTCTGGCTCTTCTGTTTACCAAAACAAATGTCCTTTAGATAGAATAGTCCAACCCTTTTAATTTAACAAGGAAATGATTTAGTCAGTGTCTGTGAATTAGGATTTTAAAAAATGTGTTTGAGGTTTCCTCCCGATGACTCCCACCTCTCCTAGACTGCTTTTCCCTGGGCCCCACTCTTTATAGCTGCCTGTTAGCATCAGCCAAGCAAAGCTCTTTTTGTCAGTAAATTGCACCGTCATCTGTTTCAAAGTTATTCTAGATCCTCCTCCTCTTTTACCGTCTTCTTCCATTCAACTTAGGTCTCTCTTCCCCCTGGAGTCCCACAGCTCACCCCTCACTTCATTCTTGCCACTGCCACCTTTAGGAGTCATTTCCTGACCCCTGTCTAAAACAGCAGCCACCTTGGTACTCGCTGTACTCCCAGCCTGCTTTATTTCTCTTTACACTGCACATCACTACTGACATATTTGTTTAACTCCAGCCCAACTCCTCCTTCCCCACCACCAACACACTAGAATGGAACTTTATGAGGGCAGGGACTTTGAGATTTTATTCAATGCTAAATTCTCATTTCCTAGAACAGTGCCTAGGGCATAGTGAAAACTTTAAATTAATGAATTTCAAAAGCAAAGTGCTGCTGGTTCCTGAACTGCTCTTGCATCTATCCACTCCTTGGCCTAAGTCCCATTGTTGCTTTCATTCAGGCCCTTACTATCTCTTTCCTCAACGACTGCTCAGCTTCCCTACTTGTCTTTTGACTTCTAGTATCACTGCTTTCATTTTTTTCTACTGTCACCTCTACCCATAATCTTTTGGACACCAAACTCGTCTTTTCAGCCCTGCACAGCTCTTCAGTGGTACTCTCATTTGCCTGGAGAATAAAACATTCTCATTTACATAGCATATCAACCCTTTATTTATAACACTTCTGCCTAGCTGTTCAGTCCTATCCCACCACACCCCTTCCCTGTTCCTCAACTTCCCCAATATTTATATTGAACTGTCTGAAGTCCAATATAAAGTCTAAATAGGCTGTGGTCTCTATTGCTTCCATTCCTTTCCATATACTGCATCATTTTCTAGGACTAGCAGTACCCCTGACTCCCTTAACTCTAGCTTGTCGATATAGCAACTCAGACTCGGCTCAAACAGAGCCTTCTTTGTGAAACCTATGTGATGCTTAAATCTAGGGCCATTTTGTACAGAGATCATGAATTTTGGAGTCAGAAAGGCCTTGGGTTCAAATCTCGTCTATTGTGGTGTCTAAGATGGAATGCCTGTGAAGTACCTAGGTACTCAGCAGTTGTTCCCATTGCACGTTGTACACCTTCCCAAACATAGTAATTGGCATTACTGTAGTTTATACAACTCTTTAATTCTTCAACTCTTCAGTAAGGAATAAGCTCCCAGAGCAGTGGTTCTGAAACCCCAGCCCACAAAAGAATCACCTGGACTTACTATTAAAACCCAGGTTCCTGGGCCCCACCTCCAGAGATCCTAATGCAGTTGGGCTAGGGTGGGACCTATGAATTTGTATTTCTAACAAGCATCCAGGTGATTATGATGCTGCAGGTTCAAGGACCACACTTTAAGTAGCACTATGTTAAAGGATATGAACCAAGGCTTTTTATCTTTGTTACTAAATAACAGGTGCTCAAAAAAGATTTGTTGAACAAATTAATGAATGGATGGGAAAGGGAAAGGGTAAAAGTAAGTGAGTTGGCAAAAACCTGTACATAAACAGATGTGTAAAAAAAGCTTAGAGCACTGATTTCTGTGATTGACTTCACAGAAAAAGAATGAAAACTTTGGTTTGTGTAGGGTGTGAACTTTTAAAAAATGAATGTAAGCAAGGATAAGTAGCTTTTAATTTGTTAGTGACCCATGCTTCCCTTCTGAAGAGTCTAAGACCCTGTCCTCATTTTACTGATCTTTTGACAAACTAGATTTAAAAAAGGCAAGGGGACAGGTAGAGAGAAAATATGAAGCTTTAAAGAGGATAGAAAGGATTGTGGGAACATGGGTTAGACATATAAACCTTAGCTCGCACTAAAACAAAAAAGAAAAAGCCAGAGGCTGCCGTGGGGACCTGCTTTGGGGCACAGCAAACAAGGACACTGCGTACCAACTCCCAGAAAAATGAGCGTCAAAGACACAAAGATGCCAAAACAAGTCATCGTGAATTATTAAACCTGCTGGCTGCCGGGAAGGGCTCCCCTCCCTCACCCCTGGGATATTAAGTGAGGGTAAAACTCCTGGCAAATTGTGTCTGAGAGAAGAGCAGACAGCTACCTCCACAGGAAGTGCTCTGAGTCATCTAGGAGGATAGTGGACAGATAGCGAAGCCAGGAATAATCGGGGGTTGCTTACCTCAGTGGCTGGAAGGGACACACATACCCGGCT
>PVKH010046896.1:0-10353 GCA_004027955.1 Chaetophractus vellerosus | reverse complement strand
TCTTCCATCCCTGCCTCAGTGTTGACTGTGACATGAGTCTCCTGGTTGAGGCCCCTCAAGGCCAATGGGCTAACTTTCCAGGTATCACTTGTCTCTGCCCAGAAACAGACTCAGAATAAATCACGGTTGAATGACTCCCGTGGATTCTGGTTTGGGATTGCTTCCCCATGACCTGCTTTCTTGTGATTTGGTCCATGCTGCTCACTTCAGCTCTGGAGGGAGCAGTCCAGCACCGCTGAGGATCCCAACTCGCTAAGTCTTGCTTACTCGCGATTTAGCTGGCCCACAGGTGATAAGAATGTGAGCGCAGGTGAGGGCAGTGACCCCAGGTGGGAGCAGGCAGTCCAGGAGAAGGTGCTGGGTGGGCACCAGAAGACTTCTCCACTGTGTGCTGCCATTTTGCTCCAGGGAGTCCCGCCATCTGGCCAAGGAGAACAAGTCCTCACGGCGCAGGCAGGAGCTCCAGGGGAGTGTTTTCGCACGGCCCCGGGGATGCTCGTCTTCCCCCAGCCCAGAGCCTCCTCTGACCCCGAGGTCAGACCCCAGAACCGCTGAGCCGCCTGGTGGTGGAATGGCTGGCACTGTTGCGGGTTATTCCAGCGAGATCCTTGACTCCCGGGCCCCAGAGAAGTGCAGTGGTTCATGAACTCTCCCGTATGGGCTCATCCTCATCCCTGGGCTTCTGCCTCAGTTTCCCCTAGTGTTCCAGCCCCTCCCCCACCCTGGCTGGGCGCCTTCCCCTGACTCTTGCCAGCCCTTTCCACCCACCGAGTAAGCTTCAGGCACCCCTTCTCCCTGTGACCTGCCCTCCCCAGCCACCTGCTCCCGGAAAAGGAGTCACAGCTCTTTCAGCGGAGGTGCTGCTGGCTCCAACGACAGAGTAAACATTTCCAGGCAAATGCTTGTTTGTCAGGACTCTCGAGACGTTAGCCCAGGTCATGACCAAGAGTCCTGACATCGGAGGCCAAGGTTAGGTCCTTTCTACCAGGATGGATTTTAATCTTCCCTCAGTCCTGCAAACAGAGCGTCACATTTCCATGGACTCACTCACCCCGTTGCTGATGCTGGAAGAATCCAGAAGGCCTCTCTCCTCAGTTCCTACCTTCAAGCCACGGGAACTTGATTGGGAACCAGTTTCTCAAGCCTCTAAAGGGCAAGGCCAAGGGTGCAAACTCAGGAAGGAACCAGCCCCTGGAGAGGAGCCGATGGGCAGACAGGGCCACCCCGAGAAAAACCTGAGTGCATCCCTCCCGGGCCACAGGCCACGGGCCACGGGCCTGGCGGGTGCAGCTTTGGCCTTGGAGGACATCGCTTTAAGCCTCTAGCCCGAGCCTTCCGCTGTCCTTCTCCCAGGGCCAAGTCCTCTGGAGACTCCGGCACTGGCTTCCGGGTTTTGCCCGGGTCAGTCCTGTAATAGCCTCCCTCCTGGGGCCTGGCGTTTCCACTGCGGCCGAGGAGGGGGCGTGGGAAACCGCGGGCAGGCGGCGGAGGCCCACAGGGACCGCTTGCTGCAGACCCCTGCCTCTCTCAGCCCCGCTTCCCCGTGGGAGACGGGAAGGGGCTCTGGGAGCGGAGCGAGCCGTTCTGTCCTCCACTTCCCTCCCCTGCGTGGCGGGAAAGCAAACTCCCCACGGCTATTCCCACTTCCCACTTCTCCCCGGGACCTGAGTCCCAGGAGGAATTCCGGGCTAGTTCTCCTTTGACAGGCTCCCTTCGGAGACCCTGCTTCCCCCCAGTGCCCACCGGGCCGTGGCCATGGGCTGAATGAATGGTGGTGGATTTGTCAGCCCGCAGGGCCTCCCTCCCCTGGCCTTGGCCCTGCCTTGCCTCGGGACTGGGCTCAACCTCAGTGCCTTGCTAAGACCCCCGGGCTCCTGGCCAGCCTGTGGAGATGCCCCCCACTGCCAGTGCCGACCTCCGGAGGTCCCCCCCATTGTGTGCCGGTCTTGCGTCACCACCTAGAGTAGAAGCTGCTGAAAGGGTCTGTGGACAGAGCGGTGGCGAGGCTGCAGCCTGCAGGTAAGGAGGGACGGCTCTTGATGCTCACCTCCATCAACAGGTACTGCCGGGTGCTCAGGTACACACCTGAGCCCCAGTGGACCTGTCCTGCCCTCTGGTGGGGGAGATGAGCGCTGACCAAATAATCACACAAACCAAGGACAAATGTCGCCACGGTCCCTGGAGCCATGGGGGTGCCACCTGGGCATTTCTCCTTGCCCGGGAGGTCAGGGGCTTCCCCGGAGGACGTCCCACTTGAGTTGAGAGCTGAGGGCTTCGTGGGAGGATGGGAGGGACGCCCGGGGCGTGGCAGGGTTTACTTTTAGGGTGGAGCGTGGGCAGGACGGGGAGGGAGTCGGGGAGCGCCAGCTGTGGTCCAGGACCAGTGAGGGTACTCGATGGTGCTGATGGAGAGAAACGAGTGGGGAGTAAGGAGGAAAGTGGGGCTTCTGGAAGCAAACATTCACTGTCGGCAGGCATGTGCCCCCGCCCCACAGAACGGACCTCTGCCCCCCTCAGATCGACAAACTCTGCGGGTCACCCGTCTGCTTCTCCTCGAGCCTTTCTTTAGTCCCTGAGTCCCGAGCTGCCCTGACGCTTGCTCTGCTGATTTCTGAGGGGCCAGGGGCTGTGTGGATTTGACCATCCTGTGAGAAAACCACTGTCCTTCTGCCATGGTCAGGCCAATGGTGCCGTGGCGGTGCCGGGCACTGGGCCGCTGCGTGCTCCTCTCGCCGAGTGAGCCCTCCCCCACCCGGCCCCCTTGCTCATCTTGCAGCCAAGGCCTCACGTTTTCGCGATGATGGGGTCCGAGTCATCCTCTCTCAGTGCACCCGACCCCACTGCACCACCTGCACTGGAGAAGGAGTCCTCTCCCTTCCTGCAGAGTGGCGTGGTGGAGGAAAGCTCCAGCACAGCCTGGGCAGTGGGTGGCAGAGCTCGACCTCCATCATTGTTCTCTCCCTCCTGCCTTCCTGTGGGCTGAGGTGGACTGAGCCCCCCAGGGGACATTCAGCAATGTCTGGAGCAATGGCAGCTGTTATAACCAGTGAGGCACTCCCGGCATCTAGCAGGTGGAGGCCGGGGATGTGATCAATGTCCTCCAAAGCACAGGGCGGCTCCTCCCACCCCCAAAGAATGAACTGGCTCCAAAAGTCCAAGGTTGAGAACCCCTGGTCAGGGGAACCCCAGGCCTGAGCTCAAAGGTGGGTGACTTGGAGTTTCCATTTACTAAGCTGGAAACCTGAGGACCCCACGCTCGTTCTGGCCCCCCAGGGGCCTTGGAGCATCTGCCCATGTCTTCCTCTCTTTGGTGGCCACCCGCTGTGGGTGCTGGGCTTGGCTTTGGAATACAAACACCAGGGACAGGCCCAAGCAAGGGGACATTGTGGGCTAATGGGGTCCCTGCTCCCATGAGGGTGAGTGGAGACAGCCTCCCCCAAGCTGGGTGGACTCTGAACAAGGAGCTGGATGTGCCTGGGGGGGCACAGGCTTTGTGGGTGGGCGGGGGCAGGCCCGGCAAAGCGTCGGAGAGGTGCCGCCTCCCAGAGGGGGGCAGTGCGTCTGAGCGAGAGGCCTGCGTGGGGAGAAAGTTTTGCTCGTGGGGCTCAGGGTCAGGTCCTGGTTGGGGGGCTCTGATGGGGGCCCTTGGCCTCTCTGGGCACCCCGAGGCGGCAGCCCAAGTTCGCCTGACCTTCCTCCACCTCTGGGGGAGAGGGCTGATGGCAGCCAGGCCACCAACACTGGCTTTAAACGTGAGAAACGGCAAGTCCTGGGGTGGCTGCCCCGGCAACACAAGAGTCCACATGACAGAACATTCCGGCACCGCAACTGGAAAGACAGGCTGGGCTGGCGGCACTAGCGAGCCTGGGAGTCTGACCAGCGTCCTGGCCTTGGCTGTCCTGCGCTCTCCCCCAGGACTGACGGGGCAGACAGATGGGGTGCTGGGAGCGCCACTTCCCAGGATGCTGAAGCTGGGTCTCTCCTGAGGGCCGGGGAAGGCAGGCTGAAGGGCCTGGAGACCCCAGTGGGGGGCTGGAAGGACCCGGATGCTTTGCAGGCTTGACCACTTTCCCTGCCACAAAACCATTCCATCGGGCTTTCGACTTGGCGGACAACCTTCCTGGCAGAGATAAGATCCTAGCAACCTCGGTGGAAACGAGACGCTGGGAGCTGGAGTTGCAAAGCTGTTTACATTGAGCTGTATGGCATTTGAGAACGGGCTATTTAGAATCTGGACAGTGATGTTTAGAACTTCCAGAAGTCCGTTCGAGGCAGCGGGACCTCAAAACAGATGGGCTGACTTTTTAGGTACATGAACTTTAAACTTTCTAACCTTCACCTGGGCGTTTGGAGGCTGCTGGGCCAAGAGGATCGGAATCTTCTCTCGGGAGCCACGTCTCCTGTGGGCGGCCACAGACATGGGCTCAGGTGGCTCTGCCTCCCCCTGCGGTGGGGCCCTGGGCACCCCACTTTACACCTCGGAGTTGCTGTTCCCCGCCTGGGAAACGTGGGAAACAGCGTCTGCAGTCACTGGGGAGATGAGAAGGGCACGGAATGCCGCGGTGAGGAAAAGAGGCAAAGGGCTTCCAGAGCTCTGGGTTCAGGTCTACAGCAGTGGTACGCAGTAGGCACTCAGTGTTTGCAGAAGGAAGGTAAACAAATGTCCTCTTACTAGCAGGGGCGATCGCGGTCGTGACGTTGTTTACGGGATTCAAGGATCCCGTAAACAACGGGCCCACCCATCACCTCGGCGTCAGATCCGTGCTTGGGCCGGGACGAAGGCCGGGCCCACCCCATCCCGAGTGGACCTCGTCCGAGTGTCCAGCTATCAAGTCGCCCTTCGCTCCAACTCGTCACATGTTTTAAATTCATTTTTGAATGGGTAGCGTGTGCCTGTGTTCAAAATTCAAAAGATACGAAAGAACGGTTTCATGGAAAAGGGGCAAAGCAAGATGGTGGGGCACCCCACGGAAGGGGGAGCTGGGGCGGCCGATTCGTGCGTGGGAAGCGCTCGGCCTCGTCAGCAGCCGATCACAACCACACGGGGACTGCGTTCTGCACCGAGTCGATGGCTAAACGCGGGCGTCTGCCAGACCAGCTTTTGGGGGTATCATCGTGGAGCACCCAGGATGCGTCCACATGGCGGGGGGGGGGGCGGAGGTGGACCGACCCTTCGGAGGACACGCTGGCACCATGTGGCCGTGGGGGACACGGACAAGCTGTTCTTGTGGCTCAGTTTGTAATGGCAAAAGCTCGGAAACCACTGACCGGGGAGAACGCACCGCCGGGAGACTGGGCATGCTGTGATTCGGTCACGCAGGGGGCTGAGGCAACTGCTTGTATTTTATGTTTCTACTTATCTGGGCGACAGTGCCCAGTTGCTTGGTCAAGCACTAGCCTCGATGTCGCTGTGGAAGAATTTTGTAGATGTCAGTAGCGTCTGCAATCAGTTGACCAAGTAAAGGAGCCGAGACCCTCCCTGCGGCGGGCAGGCCGCACCCCGGCAGTGGAAGCCTTAGGATCCGAGCTGGGGCCTATGGGAGAAGGAGGGGTTCTGCCTCAGAACCGCAGCAGCTCCTGCGTGAGTTCCCAGCCCGCCCTACGGATTTGGGGTGTGCCAGCCCCACAACCATGGCCAATTGTGTAAAGCAAACAAACAACAAGTAAACCTTTAACTATCTGTCTCTGTCAGTACCTCTCTCTTTCTCTATCACCTATTTCTATACCTATTATCTATCTATCTATCTATCCATCTATCTAATCTATCTCTTCTATTTATCATCTATCACCCACCATCTATCTATCATCTATCTATCAATCAATCTGTCTGTCTGTCTATCCATCCATTCATCCATCCATCCATCCATCCATCCATATCTATCATCTATCTACCATTTATCATCTATCTATCTATCTATCTATCTATCTATCTATCATCTATCTATCAATCAATCTGTCTGTCTATCCATCCATCCATCCATCCATCCATCCATCCATCCATCCATCCATCCATATCTATCTATCTATCTATCTATCTATCTATCTATCTATCTATCTATCTATCTATCTATCTATCTCTTCTATTTATCATCTATCACCCATCATCTATCTATCATCTATCATCTATCATTCATCTAGCTATCTATCTGTCTGTCTATCTATCTGTCTATCAACCGTCCACCTTACCTAATGGCTCTGTTTCTCTGGAGAGCACTGGCTGACAAAACCCTGTGCAGCAAGAAAAATTAGTGAACTAATGACACACACAACAACTTGGAAGAGTCTCAGTAACAGCGTGCTGAACAAAAAAGCAAACAGCAGGAGAACCTTTGCTATGCTTCCAGTTATACAGAATTTGCAGCGGACCCGTGTATCGTTCAGGGATGCAAGCACGTGTGGCAAAACCGCAAAGAAAAGCAAGTGGTTCCCTGGGGAGCGTGTGGCGGGCGTGGGGTGGAGAGGGGGCTGCGGGGAGCTGATAGTCTGCTCTTTCTTAAAGGGGAGGTGCACACCCAGGCCGCCGCTGTCTCGTTCCTTCCTGCTTACACACTTTATAATTATTGGTTTATGTTCACCTCTCCCCTTGGCCCAGCCCGCACCCCACGGCCTACCCAGGGCCCTTCCTAGGATGCCACCATCCCCCCAGCTTCTAGGAACCTTCCACAGATTCGGCATATCCACAAAAGCAACTCCCTGCAGACGCCTCTTTCCCGGCACCGGTAGCAGCCTCTCAGGCGTTCTGTGCTATGCGTGTATGTTTCTTTCCCTGAATAAAAGTGTCTTGGGGTCCCTTCCATGCCAGCACATAAAAAGCTGCCTCACTTCATTATTTAACAGCTCCACTCGCTCCCTCTGGGAGGCTGAGCCATGACCAAACCTTTCCCGGTTGCTTCCAGCCTTCTGCTATTACCCATTAGGCTGGGATGCAAAATCTTGCATACGGGCCATTTTGCACGTGGAAGTGGAATTGCTAGGTCAAGGTACTTGCCAAACTGACCTCCATGGAGCTTGTGCAGATGTGCACTCAACAGCAGGGAGGGAGCGCGGCTGTTCTCACGCCCTCCCCAGCACCGTAAAGAAATGTGGTTTTCTTCTGTAGTTCTCTAATTTGGCCGAGGTTGAGTGTCTTTTGCAGGTGAAGCAGTAAATTCTGTCCCCTTTCTGTGGGGTGCCCCTGACCCACCTTCTACGAGCCTGTCGGTCTTTCCTGAGCAGCTGGGCTCACCCCTCCCGGGAAGGTGGGAGACCCTCGTGCTTAGGTCTGGGCAACGTGCTGTACAGGGCGGTTTGGGTGCCACTGCCACGCTGAGCATTTAGTTGCCACCTGGAGCCTCGCTTTTCTGCCTGGCATGACAGAGTGACCACTCTTGAGATGGCCTCTGAGTGACTATAAGAGCAGAAGCCAGCTGCACCCTCGACAGGGACACGTAAGAGGAGCTAAAAACAAACCTCTGCAGCTTTAAGCCACGACAGTATGGGGGTTGTTTTGTTACTGTAGCTTAACTTACCCTAGAGTGACTGATATGCTTTCTTATTCAATCTTAGAAACTCTTTATTCATGAAGGAAGTTAGCCCTTAGGCTATGATATGAGTAGTAAATATTTTATATGGTTATTTTGTTCTGAGATTGTGGTGGTTTTTGCCATCAAAAGATTATTTTTATGTAGTCAAATTTATTTTTTTCTGTATGGATTTAGTTTCATATATAAGAAGGCTTTACCCACTCCAAAATTTTAAAAAAACTTATCCCTGTTTTCTTTCTCCTTTCCCCCCCCCCAGTTTTATTGAGATATGATTAATATGCCATAAAACCCATCTAGTCAAAGCATATGTTCAGAATTATGCAACAGTAACCGCAATCTCACTTCAGGTTGCAGACTTCCATCACCCCAAAGAGAAACCCCACATACATTCGCAGAACTCCACGACCCCACTGTCCTGCTGCCCCAACCCCTGCCCTTGGCAGTCACAAATCTCCTTTCTGGCTCTAAAGATATGATAACCCCAGACGTTTCATCTAAATAGAATCCCACAATTTTGGTCTTTTGTGACTGGCTTATTTTATGTAGTATAATGATTTCAAGTTTCATCCCTTTATTGACAAATGATATTCCATTTTATTAATCCATTCATAAGTTGCTAGACATATGGGCTGTTTCTTCTCTTGGGTCGTAGGAATAACGCCGCTATGCACATTCGTGTACAAAGTTTTGTAGACACAGGTTTCCAATGCTCTGGGTGTCGGCACTGCCGGTTCGTGTGGAAATTCTGTGTTTAGCATTGTGAGGAACCTTCAAACTGTTCTCCAATGTGGCTGCCCCATTTTACATTCCCACCAGCAATGTATGGGGGTTCCGGTTTCTCTACATCCCTGTCAACACTTGTTACTGCCTCTTTTTAATTTTAACCATCCTTGTGGCTGATGTCTATATATACATTGACATAATTTTCTAGCTATTTTGATATTTCAGCTTTTATTTGCTCTTAGAATTCTTACTGGGAAAGTGTTCTTCTTCTGGTTTTGTAATTAACTTCTAGCTCTATTACATTATTATCATATAATGATTTAGAATTGAGTGAATTTCTTTTTGTATTCTAATACAGGGACAATTTGTGAATATTCCATGGGCACTTAAAAAAAGAGAATTCTCTGTTTGCAGGGCACAGAGTTTGATATATTAGAACTACTTTATAAATGATAATTTAGGTCTCTTAAGCCCTAATTTATATATTTATTTATTTATTTTTAAAAGATTTATTATTATTATTTATTTATTTATTACATACCCCCCCCCTTTCTGCTTGTTCTTGCTGTGTTCATTCTTGCGTTCTTTCATGTCTGCTTGCCCCCTCCCTGGTGCAGCGACCCGCCAAGTCAGCTCACTGCGTGGCGGCCTGACTGCTCACGGGGGCTTTGCCCTGCCCGCGGTGGCTTTGCCCTGCCCATGGCGGCTTGCCTTCTCAAGGCGGTCTGCCTACTCGAGGAGGCCCCGGGAACAGAACCCGGGGCCTCCCACGTGGTAAACCGGTGCCCTACCAACTGGGCTACAGCCAGCCCCCGCTCTAATTTATTTTGTATTAAATTAATCTGTCATTGACTAGAAAGAGATTTGAGATCTCCTGCTACTGGTATATTTACATTTATTTCTCCTTTATCTATGGTAGTTTTCCCTTTTGAATACTGATGGTGTTATTTCTGGCAAAAAAAATGTGTAACTGTTAGAGCTTCATTGTGAAATGCCCCCTTTACCATTATAAACTGCCATTCTTTCATTTAGTGCCTTTTGCCTTGTATCCGACAGTGCCTGATATTCAAATCATGACCTCTGCTTTCTTTTTGTTGGCAAGCTCACCTGCACCTAAGTGCATCTTTTAATTCTCAGCCTTTCTGAGGAAGTTTGTCCTAGGCTGAACCTCTTCTATGTAGCACATCCGATTTTACTAAGTATTGTGATCTGATGGTCTTTTAATAAGTGAGTTTAGCTCATTTACATTTATTGTTATGATGGATAGGTTTGGTCCTAGTTACATCGTTATATTCTAGGCTATATCTTTTTTTAAGTTTTCTCATCTGTAGAAGTGGAAGTAATCGACACTAGCATGCAGAGTCAGTAAGATTAAATAATATGATGTGTGTGAAGCCATCCACACAGTGACTCAGAGGCGGTCACTGTTCAATGCATGTTAGCATTCTTGCTCTGTGGTTGTCATCGCCAAATGACAGGTTCTGGAGAGCCGATGAGGACAAGGAGCTGACACCCTCTGGAGAGAAGACACAGATGAACACACAGTACTAGAGATTGTTCAGCCAAAGGATAAAACAAGTCACTCTGCCTATGGGAGTTAGAAAAGCTTTCCTAGAGTTGGGGCGATCTGGGCTGGGATTCGGAAGGCGAGCAGGATCCTTTCAGAGGGGTCGGGCACGGAAGAGGATGATCCTGGGCTAAGCAACAGCACGTGCGGAGGCAGAAGGCACCAGGCGTCGTTGCGTCCCAGAACTACAGTGGTTTGCTTCGGCGCCCAGGGGACCTTCAGAGGAGTGACTGGAGAGGTGGGTGGGGCCAGGGTGTGTCTGAGGTTTTGCTCTTTGGGCAGCGCACAGTGGGGACAGGGTCCAGTGTTGCTGAAAACAAGGTGGCCATGAAAATGCATCATCCTGACCTCCTGTCGTGGGAAGCAGAGTTGACTCTTGGCCTCACCTGCTGTTGCATTGGCTCCACCACTGCGTTGGCCCCAGGCCGCACTTCCAGGGGCTGCTCCTGGCGGATGGCGAGCGGGGCAGGTGTGCTGAAGCAGGCCCCTCCCGGTGAGAGGCGCAGTTCTCCCCACCAGCTGGCCTGAGTCTTTCTTGGA
>PVKH010046895.1:0-10351 GCA_004027955.1 Chaetophractus vellerosus | reverse complement strand
ATGTCTACACCAATGTGACATTTAAAATTTTGAACTTTAAAGCTACATCTTTTCTCTGCCGCCAGGAGGAGTCTACTTTAGGTCTGACACTAAGTAAGGAAGCTTGACTGCTCCTAAGCTTCTCTTTTGCCCTCTTTCTAACTCAAGTTCTAAGTTGGGAGTGGGGAAGTGGAAGGATGGACATAAGCAGGAGAGTAATGGGAAGCAAGAAGTATTTTACCTGTTTCCTAGCCTCATACTCTATGTGGCCCCTGATTTTTAAAGCTGAGTCTGTGTGTATGTGTGTGTGTGTGTGTGTGTGTGTTTTGAGGCTTCTTGGCAATTACAGGTGGTCTGTGACCTCAGTTCCCTTGACACAAATTTTCTTTTGTCTGTCCACACCACTTCAGTTCCTGCTATTTCAGTGGTGCATTCTATGTAGACTCTCACTTTTGGCATTCCATTGCTGCTTCAGACCTTTCTCTTGGCCTGGCTCCCTCTTAGAATGGCCCACGTTTGTTCTACAAGAAATATTTACACACTGTGGCAGAAGTCCTAGGCACGTAGACCAATCCCAAAGCAACAACACCTCTTCTTTGCTGCTCCACTGCAAAAGCATCTAAACAACTGGCCCTTTTCTTGTTTTTGATATTTTCCAGCCTGGAGTCAGACCCAGCCCATTTTGTGATGCTATGTACTTTGGCACACATAAGCATTTCCTGATACCTGTGGCCTCTCTCTACCCTGCATCTACTTGGGTCATTGGACCTAATGGAATGTAGTGCATTCACATAGCTGTGTGCCATTTCCTATTTGACTGTGAATACCAGGATTTAGCAAAGTGCCTAAGATCCAGTCGATACTAATAAATGGTTGTTGAATGTATGATTGAACTAATGCAGTCCAAGTAAAAAAGATTGCAACTTTTTTGTAATCCAAAAAATGTTCTTATATGGTACTACCTGCATAAAGACCTACAGAGATCAATGCCTATGAAATAATTTTAGATATGGCTAGCACATCCATCTGTCTCCCTGAATAGAATTAGTTCCAAAAGAAAAAGATCTTGCCTGTGTCTTTCACCATAATCTATAATAATGCATGGAATATGCAGTAGTACTTAATACATATTTAATGAATAAAGGAACTCTATATTAAATTTTATATTTACTTAGCAGGTTACTTCTATGCTGAAACATTAGCTTTAATTTCTCCCCTTTATATGTTGCAACTTTAAAAATAAGAATTATCATTACATTTTTATTTTAATGCATAAATTATCTCACTTTCTTGAAGGCATTTTGGATCTCAAACAAAATAACTTCTTGTATTATTTTTAATTTTGCAGGAAAAATGGTATCAATTCAATTTTTTAAATTCTTATTAAATGTCCACTATTTTCAAGGCACTGGGCAAGGATTCTGAGGAGGCTAGAGGGAAGAAGAAGGTACTGTTCCTGCCCTGAGAAGCTGCACTCTCATAGAAGAGATAAGATATGCATGTATATAACTACAGTAACAGGAAAACTCAGGAGCTCAGCTGTGAGACTCTTGAGTGGATTATAGTTTTGCTTGGCATAAGTATAGAAGGCATAAGGGAAAATGTTGCTTCTGTTCTGGACCCTGAAAAATGGGTACAATTTTGGGAAGTCAAGAAAAGCATTCTATACCTATGCAAAGATAGAGTGTGAGAATGTGTGGGATTTGTTTGGGAAACAGCTTGTGATCTGGTTTAGTTTAAGAGTAGGGTGTATGGGAGTCAGGTAGAAGAAGGTAAAGATGTTAGAGTATATGAAAAAACTACTAAAATTTATCTAGGAGGCAGAGGGAAACCTCTGAAGGCATTTGAGCAGGGGAACCTGAAAGTCCAACGTGAAGATAAATATGAAGAAATAAAGGTTTAGGAGGCAGGGAAATGAGTTAGCAGGTTATGGCAACAGTCCAGGTGAGAGGTAATGATGGCCTAAACTAGGGCAGTGGCAATGGGAATAGAAAGCTTGCAAAGAATTAGACATAAAGATGAATAGTGCCTGGTAGGTAGGAATTAGCTGTTGGATGAAAAACACCAGCCAAAACAATTAAGCTAATCATTTCCCTTCTACAATTAAAAAAAAAAAGTCAACTACAGCAAATCCATTGTTTTATAAAGGAAAAAGGGGGTTTAAAAAGGGCCATTTTTCAGAAATTTGGTTCAAAGTAAAATGAAACAATCACGTACTATGAAAACAAGACTTAGAAATGAAATCAATATTTTCTATGTGGTTATGCTTTGATAGCATTTATCTAGAGAGTAGATTAAGTCACCAACATCTCTCACCAGGGTTCTACAAGAGTCCCCCCTTACTGGCCTCAGTTACTCTTGTCTTACTCCTCTGAATCTTCCACCTTGATATAGCCAGAATTATCTGAATAAAATATCAATCTTAGCATTTTACCCTCCCTCCCCCATTAAAACCCTACAAAGGAATAGGACTGAGAGGCTCTGAGGACAGCAGACTGAAGATGAATGCCAGAGGACTTGGATCTCAGCTTAAGGACAGCATTCCCGTCACTGAACGTTCAGCAAGTGGCCCTTTTGAAAGTCAAGATCTTTTTGGAAAGGTTTCCCTTGTGTGAAAAATGAACTTTTGTCCAGTCATCCTCTTGAATTATCAGAAAAGAATTCCCAGCTCAACCAATATAAAATGGATTTTTCCACAGTGAAAAACATCCAGGGTCTGTTTGCTCCACTAAAATTACAGATGGAATTCAAGGCAGTGCGGTAGGTTCAGCGGCTTCCATTTCTTCCGAGCTCAAACCTTTCACTGGATATTTTGAGGGGTAATGATGAGACTATTGGATTTGAAGATATTCTTACTGATCCATCACAGAGTGAAATAATGGGAGAACCATACCTGATGGTTGAATACAAACCTTGTTTACTGTAATCAGTTGTGCTGTTAATGAAAATAGACTGCATCTTGTTTATAGTTGTCTTCTTGCTATAATTTGATGAATACAACACTGAAAGTACTGACATGTGAGAGAGAAAAATGCTCTACAAAGATTTTCCATTGCTTTTGGGATAGTCAAAAAATGGTTTGCCATGTCCACAGTGATCTATATAGGTATCGAGCTTATGTCTCATTTCTCTCCCCTCATGCTGAAGTTTTACACTTCTTGCCTTCTTCCTCCCTGAACCTTCCCACAGCACTTGCTCACTCCAGTTGCCTCTGTCAGGGTTCAATACAAATTCTATACCACTCCTGCTAGAGGCCTTTCCTGACCTCCTGAAGTAGGATAGTTCTTCCAGTAATGAACTCTTCAAGTCACCTGTATGCCCCTACATCACACTTTATTATAATTGTCTGTCTCCAGAGTAGTCTGTTAAGTGTGAAAAAAGACAGGGACCATGCCTGCTTATTCACAACTGTGTCTCTATTACCCAGTGGAGTTAACAGCACATAGTAGAAGATCACGAAATATTTATTGAATAATTAATTAAACCACTCTGGAGCTCATTTTCCTCATCTTTAAAATTTGGGTTTTGAACTTTAAAATTCCTTTTAGCCATATAATTTCTATGAGGAAACTTTGTCAATAAATGAGACAGAACTCAGCATCCCAAGACAAAATTAGTTTCCTGTTACACTAAAAGAACCATTGGGTCCTATTTATAAATTTAAATATTGTCATCTAAATAGCAAAATCATCAATAACAATGTTAGTAATATGTTTCCTTATTCCTCAACATGTCCTCATTCTGCAACCTTTTCACCTGATCACTTCACCTTAAGGAGTGAAATACGAATAGCAAAAGGAAAAAGGCGGGAATGACCATAAATATTAAGAATTGAGTAAAACCTCAAATAAGTTTGAGTTTCCTCCCTGGAATTTCCATGAATGGAAAAACATTTCAGACATTTCCATTGAAGAGGATTCATAAATCTCATTTAATAATGATAATTCCCACCAGCTCCAGTTAATATTCCAAGGTGCCCCATGTAATGCAAACTCTGTCACAATACTTCTCAAAATGAAATTAATGTGGATCATGCACATATTCTATACAGAATTTTTAGGAGAATGAGAAGGATATTATGAATAATAACTTCTGTTGAGTTCTTACTATATACAAAGCACTGTCCTGTTTGCTTTACCTACATTAATTCACTTATTCTTCACAATAGCCCCATGAAATAGGTTCTATTAATATCCCCATTTACAGAGAAAGAAACTGAGGTGCAAACACGAGCTTACATACCAAGGGTACTACTAGGATTTAGACCTAGCAGTTTGGCTCCAGAGCTCATTAACTTAACCAGTTTACTCTATTGTCTCTGTTGTGAAATCATCCCCAAACTACAGGGCACAATATGGAAAACACATCTGGATATCTTATATTCCTGGACTTTAAAATGAAAAACAACATAAAGTCTAGAGATATTCTGAGCCCTTTGTTGAAAATAAAAATATGTAACATAGTCAAATATTGACTCATTTTGCTATACAGATTATTGGGCAAAATATATTCAACTGCTTATGTTTCTTATTTTCACTTAAAGCCTTCTAACTCCAGTGGCTTAAGAGTCAGCTTCCGCCAAAAGAACTATATTCTAGGGCCTCATTTTTTATAATCAATTTGGTTTTGATCTCCAGAGTTTGACCAGTGCTTTTAATCTTTACAACAAAGAGAAATAGAGAGAGAATTTGTAGTTAAAAAAAAAAAATCACTTCCCTTTTTTTTATGGGGGAAAGTGTCTCAGATTCCTTTGTGTAAAACAAAAACAGTTAATACATTAGTGAGGAAAGAAAACTATCCTACTTTATCCCTTTTCCTGTCCATCCTGCTATCAGAATAGGTATATTTACATGTATCTAATCCATGAATTGATTTATAAAGCTGAGTTTACAAGTTAAAAAGGAAGAGATGCTGAAGAGATAATTACAGGAATACAAATAAGCAGAGACAACTTTGAAAGAATAGTAATTTTGCTTCTTGAAACTGACCTTAAATCCCTAGGAGAAGAACAGAACAGCTTAAAACAACCTTTTCTCTCTATTCAGAAGTGATCACGAATTAATTGTGCAGTTTAGCTGAACTTTGCTTTTCTTTGTATCCTAGGAGAAGATCTCTGACAGACTGGGAATTTTTGCTTGTTTGTAATGTAAACTCAATATCGAGAGACAGTTCTTAACACCACATGGGTTCACTAGAAAGCCTTAATTCCCAAAACAAACAAAGAGAAAAAGGTGAACAAAATAATCCATCAACTAAAGGAAAACAAAATAGAATGTTCTGAGAATCTTTATTTTGAAATTTTGATTTTAAATAATCCCTAAGAAAAATCCTTGGCAACATCAGAATTCTGTGAAATCCAAACAAGTTCATCAATGAAGATGTATAAGGCTTGTGGTTTACATGGTTTCATGAACTACTTTAATTATAAAAGCACTTAGTGAAAATTATATCTATTTTTACATATCAACTAGCCTATGCAGTTCTAGCAAAAAGGTTTGAGCATTCACTGATTAACTGCAATGCTGCTGAGTATTAATTTTCATATTAAACATTGGAATTTGGAATTACTCAAATTGGATATTTCCATGCATGAACATGCCATTTCAGTTAGCTACTTAATATCAACCTTATGATACTAATTCTATAGTTTTCTTCATTTAATCATGCAATTTTTTATTCCTCCATTCAACAGACATTAATTAAGCACTTAAATTGAATTTGGTACTATGCTAGGCATTGGGTATATAATGGTAAGCAAAAAATGGTCCCTGTCCTCAAAGATCTTTATTTACAATTATTAAACCCTATAAATTAAGCTTAGAAAAAAATATAAATGACATCATATTCCTTCATTTGCTGAGTACATAAAAGAAAAATGCAAGGCAATGTAAGACATAACAGTGGCTGCTGAGGGAATGCTATGGGGATCGACTCCTTAATATCTTAGTACATGTAAAAATACCTCTGTTTACTTTCCTTTAGCATGTTTTGGCATTTTTCATCCATTCTTCCCAGAAACATTTATTAAGCACCACCTGTGTGTATCGGATACTTCCATACATCTGTAGATGTATTCTCAAGTAGCTCATTGTCCTATTGTGAAGAACTTACAGAGCCCAAGACATACATGCAATATGTAATTTATTAATGACCATGTGCCCATGATTTTTAAAATTCAAGAAGAAGTTGATAAATGTTCACTTTGAGAAGCATACTTTTAATGTTATTTTCCTGAAGTTAGGGGGATTTTGGTGTCATTATGGAGGCAAAAATTTTTTAAGGCAAATTAAAAAGCAGAGTAATCTGAAACAAATGGTACTGAAAAATGTTCCATCTACATTTGGATGGGTCCCAATCCAAATTTTACAGAATAAGAAGCATTTTTGCTACCAATGTTGTTCTGAAATTACTTGCAAGATGTGTTTTTAAGTGAGTTATCAAAAATCATTGAACCAATCAATAATTTAACGAAAGTTGGAAACTACCAAATTGATTTACTATCTCTTACAATTCCTCCATAAAGCAAAATAAGCACTTTTCTTTCAGAGTTTAATCTTTCTGGAATTGATATGTAATTCAATTCATGTGCACATTTTATGCAGTAGTATATATTTTTCCAAAAAGTTGGTCTTATATTCATGATTAACCTTACAATCAATGGAATCAGTTGAGGAAATATATTAGTTTCAAGCCACACTAACTGCTTATCTTATAAACTATATGTCCCAAAAATAACTGCAAATATCTTAACCAAATTTGCTTTTAAATGCTTTATACTTTGTTACAAACTGAATGACAAGCTCTCTTCTTACACATACTTTCAAAACCCTAGCCTACAAATACCACCTCAATACCCATTATCAGACGTTCTCTCTCCAATATCATCATGATCCCTGCTTAAAAACAAGAACTGTATCTTGATCTCTGTATATTTCTTGCAGGGAAAACCATGTCCTAGTCATTTCTGTATCTCTGGAATTGAGAATAATGCCTTAAAATAGTAAATGTTTGTTGAATGAATAAATAAAACAATGGATGAAGGAGTGGAGGAATAAAGACCTTCCATACAATGAGTCTTCAACAAACATTTATTGAAATACAGTGAGATATTTATGTTGATTGACAAGGTATATTGCCATAGTTCCCTGATAAAGTTTTAATCTCTTTCTATAGGGTTTGCGTTTGAACCACAGAAGGGGAAATTAATAAACGCTAATGATAAAAAAACCTTATTTTAATATTTAACTTCATGTATATCTTCGGCCTATGTATTTAAATGTATAAACATTTGTGTCACCGACCCACATCATTTTATGATACAGTCTGTTAGAAAATGTGTCCTGAGTAAAAAACTATTTGGAGAAGACTGAGGAGAAAATGGGATTGAAGAAATGGGATCAGACACAGTGACTAGAGATACCTCTTTTAGGTAGTTTTGCAGTAATGGTGGTCAAGGAAATGGAATGATAGATGGAGAAGAACTTGGGTCAACAGAGAATCTGTAAATGTTTCTTAAATTTGAATGAATTTTATCTTATACTGCCTTTGAGATGAGATTGAAGAAGTAGGTAATTTTGGGGCCAGATCAAAAGATCTTACATACCTTTTTAAGAATTTTGTTTATATGGTTTTAGGCTCAGAGTTATAGAGAGCTATTAAAAGCCCCTGCCCATTATTATCTAGTTGGGAAGACACAAGATTAGATCATTGTGTCAAAGATATGTAAAATTGCAACTATGATATATGTAAAAATAAGAAATAAAAGGTACTATAGGAACATATAATAAGACAGTTTGATATCACAGAAGTCAAGCTTCCATGAAAAATGACAATGAGGTGACAACTGGAGGATAAATAAGAGTTAACTAAATAAAGAGGGGAGGAAATCAAGTTGTATTCAGTGGGATAAGCATGAGCATGGAGCTTGTGGAAGAAGAGTGAATGGTACCTGTGAGGAACCGAAACCTAAATGTGGCTTGAACACTGAGAATAGTAGCAGCTTTGTATCCATTGGGGGTTGTCCCTTTAAGAACAATGGGAAATAGTAGAAGTACTAAGGGCAGGAGTGGTGGTATTCATTCATTTTTTTCCAAAGAAGGAGGAAGAAAAATATCTCACTGGATTGTGGTGAATGGACTGGAGGGTGTCAGAAGAGATACAGGTTGACCAGTCATGGGACTATTATAGGACACGGTACCTTGGGCAAGATTGGCAGATGTTGAGATGATGAGAAGTAGATGATTTAAAGAAATTTTTAGCAGTTAAAAATTGGCAGGATTTGATATATGGGTTATACATATTCAATATTATCTTGATAATTGCACATTTGTTAAGAATATCCACAATCAATCAATCAATAAGCATTTATTGAGTGCCTACTATGACATCAATATAGCCCTCCTTTTATGGAAAGTTCAAATTATTTATGCGTAAGAATTAGAGATCAGATTCTAGATATTGTTTATCTCAATTGTTTTGACACATGAAAAGAAACAAGCCATTGTTGATAAATGTCCATTGTGCCCTAGTGATTTTGGAACAAAATGTGCATTCAGAAGATACACTGGGCTCATCCAAAAGGGATGACAAAGTCATCTCTACCCAATACAGCCCGCATAACTCTGTTGCAAGCAGATGAAAACTGAAATTGGCTGAGAAGCCCATACAAGTGACTCATCAAAACCACCACAGGATTCAACTACAACATACTCACCATCCTCCTGACATATGTGTGCTAGCAAACCCAAAGTCATATATATTATTAAATTCACTCTTAATTGAATCTCCTAGGAAGGGAGGAGGTGACAGCCTTATCTTTGGGGAGGCCTGGCCATCATCAGTCAAACACCAATGACAAGGACTGCTTCAAAAATATTATAAAGATGAGCTTTCTTGTTTCTCTTTTTCAACTCTCTGGGAAAGATAGCTAAGACTTCAAAATAAGTCTCATGCAAATGTTAGAATACAAGAGTTTTATTCTCAGTATCATTTTTGATTGTGGTAACTGTGAAAGTCTGCCTCAAAAAACACATTTTTCATTAGTCAAACTATTATCTGAAACATGGGGAAATCTATTTTTGACTTCTGTTTTCTTCCATTGCTATCAATGAATACATTTGCGAGAGAAATCATGGCAAGGTAGAAGAGAATCACACTTGGTGCTGGGAGAACATGCTTTGAATCCCAATTCTATCACTTATAAGCTGTATTCTCTTGAAAACTGTATTAAATTTCTCTAAACCTCATATACCATCTATCTCACAACAGTGTTCAGATCAAGGAAGATAAACACAAAAATATCTAATAGAGCTTGGTACTTAGTATATGTTCATTGAATATTAACTGAATTCTTAGTAGGCACACATTAAATGTTATCTAAATCTAAGCCAAGTAACAAGTCTGCACCTAGAGTAATATGCACTGAAATAAGTTGCTTAATCTTCACTCTAACAGTAATAATACCCCACTATCAGTGTACAATAATCAACTCTTTTTACTACCCCATATTAATGTTAATTATTATTGGTTCATTACTCAAATGCTTTCTTCTTATCTTCATGGAATTTTCTTTATATATCCCACTATGAATTTTATAATCTTCTCTATAAACCATATATCATATTATCTTATTTTTATGAAGATTTTTATGTGTGATCTAAAATGTTTAAAATGAGGATATCATATAAATTATCATTTGGTGAAGGAAGCAAAATAATGCAGAAAATTTACCGGCTCCTTTCATGCTGAACTGCTGTAGCTTAAATAACTTCTGCACTGCAGTGATTATGAAACAAATGCGTATTTTTAAATGTTAACTCAGAGTGTCAGACGTTTACTTACATTCGGCAAAATTTTTGGAAGAGCAAGTTTGAGGACTACACAATAACGTGGGCTGTTAGACATGCTTTCTGTCATTCACATTTTGTGAATATTCTTACTCGTTAATCATTTTTATCTAAATTATATTGTAATCTTAATTTTCTCAGAGTCTGGAAGTTTGAAATAAGAATGTGATGTTAATGTTAATTATAGGAAAGAGTTGAAATGTATTTTAACAAAAACATGAGATATTGAAAGCCAAATAATCCCTCAGAGATTTTAAGCTCTGCTTACTAGGCAGAGGAATCAAGTGTAAAATTTGAGGAATTAATAACCCATTTTAGAGAAAGAAAGAACCATGCCACTCACACCACAGCAAATGATCTGATTAGCTTTCCTTTTCTCTGTACTAACTCTAGAAAATGTCTTGCTCATAGAAGCAAATGGAGAGATGCTTTAAGAAATCACACTACTTCTTTAATGCCAAAAGCACGACTCCATTCACAAAACATCAGCTTTCTCAGGTGTACCAAACTTAACTGTTAAGAAAATT
>PVKH010046894.1:0-10340 GCA_004027955.1 Chaetophractus vellerosus | reverse complement strand
CTGGGAAACCACATGGGAGGCCCTGGGTTCGGTTCCCGGGGACCTCTCCTAGCGGGCAGACCGCCTTGAGAATGGCAAGCCGCCATGGGCGGGCCGGAGCCGCCGTGGGCAGGGCAAAAAGCTGCCACGGACAGGCAAAAGCCGCCACGGGCAGGGCAGGTCGCCTGCAAATCGAGCTCAGCCAGCCACCCGCGAACTGAAAAACCAGCCGTGATGGAAGCAGAAGCCGCCCACAAGCGGGGAAAGCCGCGCCTGCGCAGTGACCAAGTCTCGGCGCGTCGCCGCAACGGGGGGGAAGGGGAGATATGTAATAAAATAAATAAATCTTTAAAAAAAAAAAAAGACAGAGGACTACAAGTGTTGGAGAGGATGTGGAGAGAAAGGAACACTTAAACACTGTTGGTGGGTGTGATGGTTAGGCTAATGTGTTAACTCAGCCAGGTATTTGTGTCCAGGTATTAGGTCCAGCAAGCACTGGGTAATTGTAATACAAGAGCATTTATGGACTTCAATCACCAGTGAGTTTACTGCATGGATAGCTGATTACACCTGCATCAATCAGGGAAATTGGATCAAGAAAGGATGAGGCTTTTATCCAATCAGTTGACTGCCTTAAAAGGGGACGTGATTTCAACATTCAGAGAGAATTTCCCAGCTCATCTTTGGACAGCCAACTTCTCCCAGAAACTCATCAAGGACCCTTCATCGGTCTTTCATTGGAGCCCCTGGCTTGCAGCCTGCCTGCGGAACCTGGACTTGTGCATCCCCACAGTCACATGAGAGACTCATAAAATCTTATATTATTGACAGATATCTCCTGTTGATTCTGTTTCCTGAGAGACCCCTGACTAATACAGCGGGAATGTAGAATGGTACAGCCACTGCAGAGGACTGTACCCAAAGTTGAATATAGATTTGTCACGTGACCCAGCAATACCACTACTGGACATATACCCAGAGGAACTGAAAGCGGTGACACAAGCAGACATTTGCACAATGATATTCCTAGCAGCGTTATTCTTGATTGCCCAAAGATGGAAACAACCCAGGTGTCCATCAATTGATGAATGGATAAATGAAATGTAGTATAGTCACATGATGGAATATTATGCAGCTGTAAAAAGAAATGAAGTCATAAAGCATTTGACAACATGGATGATCCTGGAGGACATTATGTTGAGTGAAGCAAGCCAAACACGGACAGATAGTATATGATTGCACTACTATGAACCAAGTATATTGTGTAACATATCATATGATTCTGTTTATATTAAGTGTAAATATAAATCAATTTATAAAGATGAAATTAAATTAGAGGTTATGTAGGGCTGGAAAAGACATGCCAAGGGGTGTGGAGTTTCTCTTTTTGGGGTAATGAAACGGTTCTAAAAATTTTTTGTGGTGATGAATGCACAACATTGTGATTATACTAAATGCCATAGATTATACACTTTGGATAGACTGGTATGTGAATATATCTCAATAACACTGCTGAATATATAAATAAATAATTGTGCAAGAATAAGTAGAAATAGCAGCTATGTACAGCAGGGGAAACAGAGATTGAGAGGTGAAGAATTTTCTTGTTTACTTGTTTGTCTGTTTTTTGTTTATTATTATTGAAATAATGAAAATGCTCTAATAGTGATTGAAGTAATGATGTGATTATTCCAAATACTACTGATTGTACACTTTGGATGAATAGTATGCTTTATAAATATGTACCAATAAAATTGATTTGTTTAAAAAAAAGTTTGGGCCACTGGATTATGAATTCCATTAGGGCTTGTCCTGTCTTTCATATTCACAACTCTATTTCCTAGGACTGAACTCTGCGCCAGGCATATAGAAGTACATACTTGTTGAATGAGTGAGTGGACAAGCATGTGAGCAATTATGTAAATAAGTAAAAGAAAAATGCTCTGCTGGTTAATTTGAAGAAAGTCAACGATCTGGTTCCTTCATTTGAAAACGAGACCACTGACTTCTCTGCAGACGTGACAAACTGCTATGCTAAGGATGCCATAGGCTAGAGTGACAATGCTGAGCAGAATAAGCTGGGCTCAGAAAACCAGTAATTCCATCCAGGTTATTTTCAAGAGATGATGAGATTAAAGGTTTTCTACAGCTGTTTAATTTCAACAGGAAGCACAGGGACATTTGTTGTTTTGACTTCCCAGTGTCAGAACGCCCTTGTTATTTTGCTTCTTGTCAAGCAGTGGTTTGACAGTAACTGGGGTCAGTGGGCAAGTGGCAGTCTCCTAAGAAGACTCTTGCTGGATTGGGCCTTGATTATGCCTCACCTAGCTTGACTGCTGTCTGAACGTGGTTCTCCAGCCTTCCCTTCCATTCTGCAAATTATTCAATATCCTTCTGTATTAGTCAGGGTTCTTTCAGGAAACAGAATCAACAGGAGATATCTGTCAATAATATAAGATTTTATGAGTCTCTCACGTGACCCTGGGGATGCATAAGTCCAGGTTCCGCAGGCAGGCTGCAAGCCAGGGGCTCCGATGAAAGACCGATGAAGGGTCCTTGGTGAGTTTCTGGGAGAAGTTGGCTGTCCAAAGATGAGCTGGGAAATTCTCTCTGAATGTTGAAATCACGTCCCCTTTTAAGGCAGTCAAATGATTGGATAAAAACCTCATCCATTCTTCATGAGCCTAACCATCATGAGCCTAACCATCACACCTTACAATCAATTCCTTTTTGATTTAAATTAACCAGCATCAGCTTCTTTTTGCAACCAAGAACCTTGAGTAGTATAGCTCATTTCACCTGAGAATGAGCCACCTTTAGCATTGAGTTGATGTGCAAAGCTTTATTAATAAGTGTCTGTTGCACAGCTCAACAGCAAGCTTCATGCTTGGTTACATGTCTATACAGTATGCAAACACTTCTACATTTGTCTGTTGGTAAACCAGAAAAAAAAACAAACAAGGTTGATTTTCAGCAAAATTCCAGAAACCATGAAGCATGCATGTCTTAACAATCACCTTCTTTCCTTTGCAGGGTGTCTTCCTTTATACCTTCACATTGATCTCTTCTTCCCATTAGGCACTCAATATCCTATAATCTTCACCAGATAAGCAAAACAGTAACGTATTTAATATAAATATCAGTTATACTTGTGGTTGGTTGACTGATTATCGTTAAGCCTGAAGGAGTTTCAGCTACATTTTAAGCCTTTTATGTATTGTCGTGTTGTTCATTTATTCTACAAATATTTATTGGGTGCCTACTATGTGCATCATGACTGTTAGATCCCAAATCAAACCTGATAAAGTCTTGACAGAACAACTATTTGGGAGATTTCGCAGAGTTAGGTCAAGATGCCTCATTCCTAGCATAGCTGGAGGCTGAGCTGGGGCTTGCATCTCCCTGGCATCTGCTCTAGCACAATCTGCCTAACGTAGACTCCTGTCTCCAAAACTTCTACTTTTTCGGTATGAACATATATTAAGGCCCCGTGTCCTTTTGTGAAACGGCACTTAGTTTATGTTCTATATTCTAAGATATGTGTGTGTGATGTATACTTAATATAAAGTCCATGTCCTTAAAGCCCTCTTTTTGATGTGTTCCTAATGTTCTGAAGCCTCCCCTAGAGTCTCAACTCCCACAACCAAGGCACCTTGGGCAAGGTGTTCTTGTCAAATAAGAAGGATATATAGTGATGGAAAGAGAAGGGCACAGCTTCTCTCGGTGGGGCAGAGTTTGGAAATACAGGCTTTGATGAAGGGAAGATGGCTAGGAATGAATATTTCTTGAATGCCAAATACTTTTGTCTGCTCATTTAATTCTCACAATAGCCCTGAATGTGGTTATTTTTTATCTTCATTTTACAGATGGGTTGACTGAGTTTTACGGAGACCAAGTATTTGCTTAAGATGACATAGTAAGACATAGTAAAGCATGGGAGGGTGGGCAGAGTCCAGTCAAGATGCCTCTTCCCCAGTGTAGCCAGGATGCGATAGGTCCCTCCAACTCCCCAGATTGCAGGAAACAAATGGTTTCCAGTTAGGCTAAACCTATTAACAAGAGGCTGTGGCCCTTGCAAAAGCCTGGTCTCCTGTTTCCATTCAGAGGAGGCATTCTCTTTACTCAACATGCTGAATAAACAGGGCAACAAATAAAAACTGTGCTTGGGGCCACAATCATGAGGTCACCCTGGAGAGTTGTCCTGCACTGACTTGGAGATCAATAAAGTGCTCACTTATGGGTTTTCCCTCCTTTAATAGTGTTCATGTTAAATGAGTTGAAGGAGAATCGCATGTTTTTTAGGGAAAAAAATCAATATTTTTGTTTGCCTGAAGGAGGGTTGTCTACATTCAGCTTGTGTCACTTATTTCCTGGTGGGTCTAATTTATTGCTAAAAGAGATCCCGAATGTGACCAAAGTGGCCCCCGCTTCGGAGGTGTCATAGCCGGGTGCAGCAGGAATATAGGAACCCAGAGGCTGTTGGCCTATGGTCAGCGACAAGCTCCATTTTCATGTTTTAATTTAAGTATATGAGCATGGTAGCCTTCAGAGTTGGGACTGCTTTTGGGTAAAGCTGACACTTTCTGCCCCACCTTGGCATTCTTTGCAGTAGTGGCATGCAAAGGATGGGTGATGGGAGCACTCTGCCCTGGGAGCAGGCAAAAATTGCGGGGGTGGGGGGGTGGGGGAGCGATTGCTGCCAGAGAATTTAGACACAACAATAAAACAGACTAAATTATTATTACCATGTGCCTGCAATTCTAAACAATATCAATGGCAAAACACTCCCACAAGAACTATTTTTTGGTTTCAGTTCTAATTGATCTAATTGCAGGTCACATTGCAGCAGTTAGGGTTGAGTTTTATTAATAATAAGTTTGTTACCTTCAAATACGCACATTTATATTATATATCTTCTAATTAGCTCTGTATTCTATATAGACATTAATTGGGAGAACTCCCAGCTACACACTCAGACCCCAACATGCAGGGCTCAGTCACACATATTTATTTCAAGACTCAGTTCCTGTGGGTTCGGAATTGGTTGCACTCACTTCAGGCTTAGTTCGTGTCTCCAGTGGTAGCATATATCTCTGCGATTAAACAGTAGATAAAAAAGAAACAGTACAATGATCATAAGGAAGAAAAGCAGAGCTTGAGTTATTCAAATTTGTCATTCTATCTGACGACTTGGAGTTTTTATTTGTGCTTACATATGAAACAGTAAAACAGTGTGAGTTGTGAAGTACAGTTGTTTTCTTTGGTAAGTGTAAATTTTGGTCCATACGCGAAATACATAATGCATTCATTTTGTTTCATGAATATTACTGAAAGCAGCTGTTTCATATGAGGGAGGGAGGGGTGCTAAAAATTAAGTGCTCTGGGGTCAAATATGCTAGAAACTGGGCATCAGAATCATACCCTATACTTTAATGATTTGAAAACAAACACTTTATTAAATATAGACATAGAGGCACAGCAGAAAGATCATGGACTTCAGAGTCGATAGATTTGAATTCAGGCCCCACCCTTTCCATGACAGACTACCGGCAAGACATTTAAAGTCTGTGTCTTTTCTTTCCACTAGTTGGCTCAGAGAACTTGGTAGATTTTAGAAAATCCTCCATTTCATCAGCAAAGTCTTGCTGTTCTCATTGGGAAAAGTGCTCAATTTTGGTGTTTTTTTTTGCCTCTAGATTTTGGCAATTGGAAGGAAGTTATGAGTAAAAATGGTTTCAGTATATGTGAGGTAGCTTTGTTTCTGATGAACTCTTTTTTTTTTTAAACAAATCAATTTTCCTGATACGTATTAATAAGGCATACAATTCATATAAAGTGTACAATCAGTGGTATTTGGTATAATCATATAGCTGTGTGTTCATCATTATTAGAACATTTTCATTATTTTAATAATAATAATCATAATAAACAAAAAACAGACAAACAAACAAAGAAAATTCCTCACCTCTCAAGCTCTCTCTGTTTCCCCTGCTGTACGTAGCTGCTATTTCTGGCTATTCTTGCACACTTATTTATTTGTTTATTAGTCAGTTTTATTGAGATATATTCACATACCATATGATCTATTGAAAGTGTATAATCAATGGCTTTTATTATAATCACAATGTTGTACATTCATGACCTCAAAAATTTTAGAATAGTTTCATTACTCCAAAAAGAAAGCCTCCATGCCCCTTAGCATTCCTTCCCCAGTGCTACAAAAATCGAATTTCATCTTTATAAATTGACATATTTACATTTTCTATAAATAGAATTATTCACTATGTTGTACTCTGGTCTCCTTCACTTAGCATAATGGTTTTTTTTTTGGTCTGATGTTAACACTTTGTAGTATTAATCTACATTTGTTCAACTTCAAAGAAAAATGGTCTTATATATGCAATTTTACCTGTATTTATATTTCATGTAATATATTTAGTTCATAATAGTGCAATCATACAGGATTTGTTCTTTTGTGTCTGACTTGTTTCACTCAAATAATATCCTCCAGGTTTATCCATGTTGTAGTATATTTCACGACTTTATTTCTTCTTACCGCTGCATAATATTCCATGGTGTGTACTCCACAATTTGTTTATCCATTCATCTGTTGGTGGACACCTGGATTTTTCCAATTTTTGGCTACATGAATAATGCTGCTATGAACATCAGTATGCAGATGTCTATTCGTGTCAGTGCTCTTATTTCTTCTGGGATATACCTAAATGGAATTGATGGGTCCCACGGCAAGTCTATATTCAGCTTCCTTAGGAACAGCCAAACAGTTCTCCAGAGTGGTTGAAAAATATGAAATGCTTCACGAATTTGCATGTCATACATGTGCAGGGGCCATGCTAACCTTCTCTGTATTATCCCAATTTAGTTTTTGTGCTGCTGGATGAACTCGATTGTAGCACAGGACTTAAGTGAACAGATGGTGAGAAGTAAGATGCTTGCTGTTCTCAAGGTGGGAGGTTTAAAGGAAAGTAATAGTTTCCTGCAGGTTATAAATGTATTTGTCTTAGTTTTCCAGGCTGCTGAAACAAATACCACAAAATATTTGACTTCCCAACAGGAATTTATTGGCTAGATGTCCAAAATCAAGGTGTTGGCAAGACCACGCTTTCTCCCTGAAGTCTAGCATTCTGGTACTGGCTTTCTGCAATCCTTGGGGTTCCTTGGCTTTCATCTCTTCTACCCATCACACGGCAATGTCCTTGATCTCCTCCTGTGTGGTTTTCTGTGTCCCAATTTCTTTCTACTTATAAAGACTCCAGTGACGTGGATTAAGGTCAGCCATCATTCAGTTTGGCCTCACCTAAATAGGATCTTAGAAGATCATATTCACAAATGAGTCCATATATTAACTGATAATACATTTTCAAAGGGTCCTATTTAAGATTAGGTTCATCCCCAAAGGAATGAATATTAAGATTAAGAAAATGTCTTTTTCTGGGGTACATAATTTGATCTACCATAGTAGTCAAGAAAAGAGAGAATTACATTGAGAACCATGTGGGCCAGCTAAGTGCTAAGAGAGATCAGAGCCTCCCCTCTACTGTCTGATTTTTGCTGAGAATTTTGCTGCTGTTTAAACTTGGGTTTGTTGATGAGCTTTAAAGCACCCATTGTGAATGGCTCTGGCTCTGGCCTAGTCAGGAAAGTGTTGCTTTGCAACCAACTGGGCACAATCAACTTGGCTGATGCCAATGATTTTCTCCTTTTGTGGAGGAATAGAATAAATAAGCCAGCCACAGCTCTGTGTTAAGGCATGTGATTTTTATTTGCCTCTCCTCTGAACTATGGCCATTGGAAAAGGGTGTGTGGGGGAAGTGGAAGTAGGATCATACTCATGGCTAGTGAGATCGATGACCAGACCTGGGGCAAAAGGAAGCTCTTCAGGGTGGGTCTGTGATAGGGAAAAAAGGTCACCTTCACTGGCTTGTTGCTTGTTGCTTTCTGATTAGTGAGAGGAGGAAAGAATGACAGGGGCTTCTCAAGCAGTATGCAGCTGTTCTGAAATGGGGGAATGGACTTGGCGTTGCCCTCTCTCAAGCTTAGTTTTTAAACAGTACTCCAAATGCCCTTGCTGGTGCTTGGTGTTGCTGGGCTTTATACTTTCATTTGGAAAGGAGGAGCTGAGGCCCTGGGAGTTACCCATGTGAAGCACCTGCTCATAGTTAGGACTCTGTCGATTGGATTGTAAAGAGACCCCCACCTCAACTGGCTTAAGCAAAAATGGAAATTCAGTGGCTCACAGATTTGGGATAGCATGTTCAAGCAAGACTGGAAACAGAGGCTCAACTGATTTTCTCCATCCACTCTTTGGCTTCACCTCTTGGCCCAGCTTCACTTTAAGCTTTGACTTCATTCTTGTCTGCCCTTGATAGGCTCTCTCCATGCCAAAGAAAGATGATGGCTACCAATGGCCCTACATCTATATACTTAAAGTTTTTTGAGCCAAGAAGAGAGATGCCAGGAAGAAGAGAGAGAGAGAGACCCCTCTTAACACCCTATTTTGAACATTTTGGATAAAAACACAAATTTGTCTGGGTTGGACCTTGTGCCCAATCCTTGGACAAATCATTGTCTCCAAAAGAATGAAAGTATGAAGGACCATAATTCACCTTAGTTGGGTTATATGCTCACCTCTGAACCTAGGGATTGCAGGGTTGATAACACCAAGATTGACAAATTAACCAAAAATGCCTGGAACAGGGAGACTATTCTCAAGCAAAAGTAGATGCTGTTTCATTCATTCATTCATTCATTCATTCATTCATTCATCTAATCCAATTTAGTGAGTGTCTATAATGTGAAAGGCACTATTATAGGAGGATACAGTAGGGAGAACTTCCAGTTCTCTTGGAGCTTATATTCTTGTTTAAAAGACAGCTAATTAATAAGTAAAATAAATGAATGAATGATAAATAAGTTAAAAACTAATCAAACAATATTGGAAAATGAGATATCCAATTGAGACCAAAGAAAGATACTGAAGTACATAGTGACCAGAAGGAGGTAGGTGGGTACCATTTGAGAAAAACATGGTTGGAGAAATTTTCTCTGAGGAGATAACATTTGAGCTGAGGCTTAAAGAATGAGAAGTCAGACCTTGCTAAACTCTGGGGGGAAAGTGTTTCAGGAAGTGGAACAGTAGCTACAAAGTCCTTTGGATGGGAAAGAGTTTTTCAGTTTTGTTCACTGTATTAGTCTACCAAAGGGGCTGTTGATGCAAAGTACCAAAATCTGTTGGCTTTATAAAGAGTATTTATTTGGTGTAAAAGCTTACAGCTACAAGGCTATATAAAGAAGTCAAGGTTGCTTTCTCACCAAAGTCAGTTGCCACAGGTTGAAGCAAGATGGTACCAATCTCTGCCTGGTCTCTCCTTCCCCTCCCGGCTTCCAGTCCGCTCTCTCCTGGCATAAGGGTCATTTCTTTACCGGCCTTCTATATCAGTTTCAGCTGTTCTGCTCTCTTCCCAAGGTTAGCTGCAAACTATCAGACAAATGGCTCATCTCTCCCCGGGGCCCCAGGGTCAAAAATGACAGTGATCTCTTCTGTGTGTCTGTCTGTCTGTGTGTGTCCATTTATTGCAGACCCAGTAAGGGGGTCGAGACTCAACCTGAGTCATACCCACTGACATAGTCAAATAAAATGCACAAAGCAGTTTTAACAGGTAATTTAATCAAAGGCCCTCAACTGAATTTAATACAAAGGGTACTACTCTCAGAGGAATAGATTTGTTTACAAACATAATCTTTCTCTTTTTGGATTCAAAATAATCTCAAACTGCCACACTCACTAATGTATCTCAAGTGCCTCAAACAAAACCTGGCTCATGGAATATGCTCAATACGTATTTATTGAATGTAAGAATTAAAGGAAGGCCAGTGTGAGTGGAGTGCTGTAAACAGGAGGGAAAGTGATAGGGAATGAAAATGGAGAAGTAAGAAAGGGCTAGAAGGTAGGGCTTGTAGGCTCTGGTGATAAAGGCATTGGGTTTTATTCTGAATGCAATGGGCATCAATTGGAGGGTTTTAAGCAGGAGGATAACATGATTTATTTCCATTTAAAAGAAAACCACTATGTAGCAACCACAATGACCTACACTTAGTACAGACCAGGCAGTTTGCATCTGCTACCCTAATGTGTCATCCTCACTTCCATAGGAGAACAGGTATTAATCTTTGCAGTGAGAAGGGAAATGTTATTTACAAGATAAAATGGACTCTTTGGTCCTCCAAGGAAAATAGCAGGAGTAGGTGGCATAATTCATATAATGAGAAGGGTGAGTCTTTGTACAGTTCCCTTCTCCTTAAAGACATTGATGAGTGGAGGGAGCCATTCCTAGGAATAT
>PVKH010046893.1:0-10346 GCA_004027955.1 Chaetophractus vellerosus | reverse complement strand
GGAGGCATTTATTCTAAGAACAAAATAATAAAATCATGTTCATGTTCTTTTTACTGCTTTTGAACATTAGCTTCGGTGTTATCTTTCTGATGTCCATTTTTATTTCACTTGATTCAGTATTTTGAATTGTTGTCATACTACAGTCTTAATATTTTTCCACCTGTTATGTAGTCAATTGCCTTTCTTAGTCAAGCTCTGTGGATGGATTGGTAGTATATTTTGAGGGCTAAGTGCTTTACTAGTTATTTTAGCAATTGGAGTTAGGAATTTACCCACTAGAGTCCTAGATGTCATTTTCCCAGCTTACCATTAAATTTTTTTTTACCATCTTTATCCCTTTCTTTCATGACTCATGGCCACTAATCAAATTCAAAAAATCCTGACCTGGCAAGTAAGAGGAATGAGTTGAATGAATACTTTTTGCCATTTTCATTGCCGCTCCGTTCCACCTAAAATCTGATGCCTTTGTAACTCATTTTCCTGACTATAGTACTTTGGATCATAATTTAGTAATTATTTTATAAGACTTTAAAAAATGTAATTCTGTGAACTACAGTATAGATCTGTGGGTAAATGGGACAAAAATTAAAGAATATTTATATTTTAATCCCAGTTGAGCATTAACTCTTTTTATCATGTGCAAGTTTGTGAGAAATGATGAAATCCTGCTTCTCAGGGATGTTTGGAAGAATAACTAGATATATTTCCAGCCATTACAGTAGATTACAAATGCTAAATGATATATGTATGGGACTGGGCAAATGTTGCATGTGATTTGTATTTTTCACACTGTTATAAAATTATATTAATATGATACTGTACCTTAAGGCTAGGTCTATGCTAGACCAACAATTCATTCCTGGGCCCCTGAAGATACTTGTTTGGCCCTGCTGTCTATTTAGCCAAGGTGAGTCCCTCATTAACAAGTATGAAATTGCTCACATCTTTCCAGCCTAAGTGAGTTTTTCATTATTAATAGCTGGAAAAAAAAAGTCCAGATAGTGACCGATTTTGTTGTCAGTTTGGATTATTGGGTGGTTTGTATTAAACAGTGTGGTTTTCCTTAGAATAAAATTGGCGTAAAGACTTGAGAAAGCACTGCTTTTATTTCATTCAATTTCGTAAATTCATTCCTAGTTCAATACAGGTAGATTTTGTCACTTTTCTTTACATCAAGAAAAAAAGTATTTATTACCAGTGAATTCCAAAATGAATTTTGTTTTGGAACAAGATGGGTTATGAATAAATAAAAATGTCTTTTGGTTATATTTGAGAACTGCAGCTTTTTAAAAAAGTATGAAAACAGCTTTTTCTTTGGTCACAGTATGATTTAAAATGTGATTACTAGGGATGAAATACTTTATTTTTGACATTTAGAAATGTGTTAGCAGAACCCAAATTATTCTGATTTTCACATTTTCCTGGTCTCACATATTGGAAACCTGAGTTTTTTTTTTTTGTTTTTTGTTTTTAACTTTGTATATTGCAATAATTAGAGGAACCTGAGGTGTTTTTTGTTGTTGTTGTTGTTGTTTTCACTCCATATCCAGTTGGTCATTAGTTACTTGCATGGGTTTTTTTTGTTTGTTTTTTTCCTTGCTTGGACAATTCTACAAGAATTGTAGAATTGTAGAATTATAGTTGCTTTTCCTACTTCTTCCTTTTCTTTCTCTGCATCTGCCAAATTTATTCATGATAAATACTGATGACTCTTCTATATAGAGCCTTCAATCTATTCCCTCCACCCCGTTTTTTTACATTCATGGAATTGTACAAATAACATGAATGTGTTCTTTTTAAAAAGTTTAAACTAATGAAGCATATCTCTAAAAAGGGAAAGGCATACCCAGAGGTAACTACTGTTAATATAGATAATTTCCCCTGCATTTACATAAGTTCTTTCCTTTTCCTACCCAGTAAAGGGCAGACTCCTTAGCCTTGTGTTCAAAGTATTCTACTCAGCCTCTGGTCTTCCTTTCTAGCCAAACTCACTGGTTCTACTGGTATACCCAGGATTTTACTAGTTGACTGCTGGCCCTCTGTTTTTTAAACAATTCCTTGGTGTTCTCTACCCTTTGCCTTTACTTGCACTATCCCCACCACTCGCTTATTTCCCCCTTCCACTCCCTCATTTCCTTGTTGAAATTCTAGTCTTTCAAAGCCCACCATCCCAGTATAAAATTTTCTGCATTCCTCCACCCCCTTAGATGGAAATGGTCTTTGGGTCTTGATTTATATTCCTGTACATTTATCTCATTTCACTTTATATTTTAGTTATTTTTATATATTTCATTTAACTGACTATTTTCAAGCTTCTTGAAGACAGACCTTTTTACAAATATCTTGACAGTGCATGGAATGGGCCCTTAAATACTTATTGAATGAATAATGAATGAATATAGTAACATGGTTTATAAAGGAATGATACATGTTTTTGTTTTATCTTTTATCAGCACCCACAACACAAGATCAGACCCCAAGTTCTGCTGTTTCAGTTGCCACACCTACAGTTAGTGTTTCAACTCCTGCTCCTACAGCCACACCTGTGCAAACCGTTCCCCAGCCGCACCCCCAGACGTTACCTCCTGCTGTTCCTCATTCAGTACCTCAGCCAGCAGCAGCAATACCTGCTTTTCCACCAGTAATGGTACCTCCGTTTCGTGTTCCCCTTCCTGGCATGCCAATTCCACTCCCAGGTAAACCAACAGTTTATAATAATCTTTCCAACTGTTTTCCATATTGTCAGTTTGTTCTCATGTGTCTGTTGCATTTGAAATTTGCCTTGAATCTCACCTGTTTGAAATATTTTTGAAAGATTCATGGCTAACTGCAGTATTTTCTCTTAAGTTTTGGTAAATGTCCTTTTTGTTGTTGTTTACATGTCTTAAAATTAGAGCCACATTTAAAATTACACTTATTTTGGATAATGACCTTAATTAATTAAAAGTTACTATCTTTTTGTGTAAATATGTTTTAAATGCATTATTTTTATGGGGTTGAGTTTGTGGAGTTGAGAAATCTCACGTCTTAATAGCTAATACAAGTTGAATGATTTATATATATTGTGTACTGTTCTAAACAATATATGTATTAACTCATGTAATTTTCACAAACATCTTCTGAGGTAGGTAGACATACAGTTTAAATTAACTGCCCATGGTCACATAGTGATGGTGCTGGGATTTAAGCCTGGGCTCTAGATCCAGATACCATGCTCTTAATAACTGTGTTATACTGGGAAGAAAATGTGAGTCACTGAACTATAAAAAAAGTTCATATAAAACAGAAACCATAAGGTTCCTTTGTAACGACTGTGTGAAGGATAGTCAAACTTGTACCAATTAAAAATTTAAGTAATTATGTTGAATTCATTTGTTTATTGTCATAGAGGATATCATTAAGACTAGGGAAAAAACTAAGATTGCAGAATAGAATTCTTCCCAGGGTAGGGATTAAACAGCCATAGTGTTGGGCTTCCTAATTTGAATGCATTTGTTATTGTCAAACACATTTAAATTGAATGAATTTTATCACTGTAAGGATCCTTGATTCTGGTCTGTTCTCTTTAGGTTATAGATAAAAATATTGATACCTTAGAGTAGTCAAGGTCACACAGTGCTTGGTTTGTAGCAAAAATTAATAGAACTTAGACTTCCCATCTCTCAATTTCATGTTTCTTCCACTATTATTGCCACTTCATTATACCAGTTTCTGTTAGAGAACAGGGTTGTGATACAGCTATTTCTTAGGTTTCTATACATGTTAATTAAGCATCACTGCTGCCCTAGTGGTCATTTTTCTTTTGACTATTTTAGAAAGGACACTTTCAGATATTATACATTGGCAAGAAGGAAACCAAAAATCTCTAGAATTAGTATATTTTTGGGGGGGTAGAAAAACCTTTTACACATTGTTGATGTAGTATTACATAATTAAAGCCCAGTATGTGAGGTTTAAGAAACTCATTTAAAAATAAGGAAAAAAAAAATGTTTTCTCTAACACTAGTGATTATCCTTTTTCTAAACTAAATTTTATAAAAGCAGTTGGATACGTTCTCCTTTTAATATAATTTTTAGAGGAAATTAAGCTATTAAATGGAGAATAGCTTGACATTTGACAAAACCCTTTGTTCTAGTCTTGGTTTGCTTAAGGTCAAGGACAGTATTAAGACCAGATTAAGACTTTGGTTTTGCCTTAAAGATTTCTTACTAGGTCGAGTGGGTGAGAGGTAGAGTAGCAGAATTCTTTTCTATAGAAGGTCGAACTTCATCACAATAGAATCCCTCCAGCTATAGTTGTGTGTGTGTGTGTGTGTGTGTGTGTGTGTGTGGTTTTTTTTGTTGTTGTTGTTTGTTTGTTTTAGGAGGTACCAGGGATTGAACCTGGGACCTCACACACGCGAAGCACATGCTCAACCACTGAGCTATGCTCCCTCTACTGTAGTTACATTTTGATGTCATGATTTTCCCTGACCCAGATCTCATCATGAAAAATTTTAGAATGGTGTTGACCATTTGGGTCGCCAAGGAGGTGGTACCTGTGAAGTGTTTGGCAGTAGAAAGCATTCAGTAATTGGCAGCCATTAATTACATTTTGTAGGTGAGTTGGAAGAGAACTTAAATTAGATAATTTATAAGATTTTACCCAAGATACCAAGATTCTTTGGAGAAGGAGCTCTAGTGGTAGCATAGAAACATTTTTGATATTAATACTTGTTTATATATTAGGGCATCTTTGATATTAATTTTCATTTTTCTCATTTTCCCTTTCAGTTCAATCTTACAAGGTACTTTAATGAAAAAGAAAGAAAAACACTTGTGTTTCTCCTCCCCAAATCTTTGATTTCATGTACAGTGTGATCCGTCTCTCTCTCTCTCTCCATTTTGCCCTCTTTATTTCAACTTGGCAATAATGTGAAAAGGAGGGATTTGTATGTAATGTATTTTGGTGTCTTAAAGTCTATTTGAAAGAGCATTGTCTGGCTTTACTGAACATGACCAAGGAAGGGGTAGTCAAATAAGATGAAGCAAGAGTGAGAGAATTCGGTAATAAAAGAATAAGAGGTGGAAATTGGGGATAGTAAAATTGGATTAGCATTATAGGATTTCTAAAACTATAAATCTTGGAATTTTAGGAAATTGATTGTCAGTGACATTAAAATTATACAAAATGCTAAGGTGGAACTTTCAAATTTCTTATTAGAACATATTTTGAGGACAGAGTTGTAGAAAAATTGAACAATTACTCCCTTAAAAAACAAGGTTAAAAATTTAGATGTGTGGTTATTTTGTGAGTCTTCATGATATGCATGTTATCTCCTAGAGAAAAAACCTTAAGTTTATCTTTTTAGCATGAGAATAAACATACATGACCTTTTACTATGGCTGTTATGTTGATAGTGAAATAGTACAGTTCTTTTGGCCCATTTGATTTTAACGGACAGTTAAACCCAAATGTGAATAGATTTTTATTTTCTTGTTTAATTTGTTTTTGAAATTATTTATTATAATTGTTTTGTAGAACAGTCTTGGAGAATGAAGTTCATATATTCTAAGAACTGAATTTCTAGTTCTGGCTCAATATAATAGGTTCAGTGTTCCTACAGAGGGCAGTATTTATACTAAATTAAATTTTATACATGCTGTAACTTTCTTAACCAAATGACTTTCCCAGTGCTTTCTTTAAATGTTAGGGACAACAAAACTATACATATAACTTTATTAGCATGCTTTTTTGATCCAGTGCTTTTGTTTTAGTTTCAGAATTGAAAGAAAGTTTAGCCTTATTGTTCTTTATTTTAAAAAGTAATTAAGAAATTATGGACACTTTTCTAAAATTGGCAGTAGTTTTTGTGTGTGTGTGCGTGAACATATTACATTTTACGAACCTAGGAGTTTAATTTTGGTCTCTAAATTCGGAGAAGTTTCTTTTCCTGTCTTTTAGTGGAGAAAATAATTATTGTTATTATTTTTAAAATTTCTGAGTGCCAAACTATAAAGTTTTGTTTTTGTCAGCCACTAAATTAAAAATTAAAGAATTATTTCCCCTATGCTCTTCTTTAACTTTTAATCTTTTAAAAAAAATTCACTTTCAATTTTGAATTTCCTCAATCACCCTTAGTTTTCCAGCTTTTTCTTTCATTCCCTTTTTTAAAAAAAATCATTGTAATGCATAATGATGAGTCTTCATCTTCAAAGTACTACATAATTTCCATTCTTTAAAACAAGTGCTACTACTTTACCTTACTTAAATAATAGAGGATTCTGTAGCAGTCAACCTGCAGTTTAAGAGATACTAAAAGGGCAGCCAGCATTATTTATTTATTTGTTTTGAGGTGTTACCCTGCCTCCACAGGGATTCCATGGAATTCTGTAGAGGAGGCACTAAACCTGGTTATTTTGTCATTAGTTGAATGCTACCCTCCTGTTCTTCTTTACTCTTCTTTTATATAAAAGTTAGTTGAATGCTACCCTCCTGTTCTTCCTTACTCTTCCTTTTATATAAAGTTATTTGCAGTGGAGTATTTGGATCTGTCTCATATCTTATTTTCTTCCTTCCCCTTCCACCCCTTTGCCCTTTCTTTCTCACTTTCTACTTCTGCACGGCTGTGCTCTATGCCTCCGCTCCTGCATGTAGTTGCAACTTAGCAACAGCAGAGAGAAAGATAAGTGTCTTGTCAGTGTCATGCTGCATCTGCCTTTCACTGGTGTCTAAGCAACAGCAGCATGGGTTTCATGTCCTGTGGGAAAATGTCCCACATGAGAACTTGCTATGTTTATATAATGAAGGGGCTGTCCTTAACAGAATTTCAACTCTTGAGACTCCTTCAAATGTAATCAGAGCTGGTTTGATAAAAAGGTAATTGATGCTATGATTTAGAATTAGTATCACTGGATTTGGCACCACTTCCCACAAAATGTCAAACAAAAAGAAAGCTTACTCTATTCTTGGTCTTTTTCATTGGAAATAACATTCTAAATTGTAGTGGTAAATTATTTCCCTGAATCCCAGTGGTAGCTGACATACAATGGCAGCTTTCCAACGTATGCTTGCTTATCCATTTTACAGGTGTAGCAATGATGCAAATAGTCAGCTGCCCGTATGTAAAGACAGTCGCTACCACCAAGACCGGTAATTTTTAAAACCATCTTAGTTTGTTTTGTCTGTAAGTTGGCATGGTAGTGAATGTTGTTGTTTATCCTTTTATTTATTTATTTATTTATTTATTTATTTATTTATTTATTTATTTATTTTTTTGCCCAAGTGAGTGGATTTTTTTATATTTTTCTTTTTAATGAGCAGTATAAATGCAGTTGTCATATTTGGCCAACACTTAATTTTCCCAATTGCCTGTAGTATTAGCTTCTTTGGTTCACAAAGGCAAATAAGGTCAGATCACTTTATATCTTAATTTGTGTAATAAGTGTAAACAACTTCATTCTCATATTCATAACATTTAATTTTATTTTTTGATATGTGTTTTCAAATTAAATATAAAAAAATCATTTCCATGTGTAAAGTGATGTGATTATGCTTGCATGCTAGTGAGTATATGTGTGTGAATATTTGTGTGTATAGTATAAATTTACATTTTAAAGTTATTGAAGTAAGATAAATATCTGAAGCTTAAATTCTTATTTAGTATTTGAGTTGTTTTTTTTTCCTCCAATTTTGAATCATATATCTTTATTTTATAGTATTTTATTTATGTAGTATCAGCTTATTTAGCTGACTTAAAAAGCATAAATCTTGGTTGGTTTTTAAAAGTTAGAAGTAACTTTGCTTTCTTTTAGGAATAGAGTAAACTGACTTAAACAGTTTATAGGGCTATCTGACTTAATTTAGTATAGTAAAGTAGATTTGATAAACTCTAGTTTAAAATTGAAAATTTTGTTCATCCCCTTTTCTTCAGTGTCTTAGAAATAGAAAATAATTTTGCCTCAGGAAATATGTTCGTTAAATCTGCTTATTGCCTTGATTTCATTAGAATTTGAAAATTAACTTTATAAAAATGTATTTCCAGTCATAGGGAATGTACCATTTATAATTTAATATCTTAAGACCTTGTAGATAGGCGAGACCAAAATTTCTGACTGCTTAAGGTACTGCTTGGGTTGGATTTCTGAGTCAAATTGAATTGAGGCATTAAAATTAAAACATAAAGGAAATAGAATGAAGTAATATTTAAATCACCTTTTTATATGATTTCTTTTGGTTCCAACTGGCTCATTCAGTTATTAATATAATAGAAAGATTTAGTTCATACTTTAAAGTTTTATTTATTACTGCAGTTTGATACTTGGATCTAATTTTTTATTTTTCTTTTTTTAGGTGTGTTACCAGGAATGGCCCCTCCTATCGTACCCATGATACATCCCCAGGTTGCTATTGCAGCTTCACCTGCTACCTTAGCTGGAGCAACAGCAGTGTCTGAGTGGACTGAATATAAAACAGCAGATGGGAAGACATATTATTATAATAATAGAACATTAGAATCAACCTGGGAAAAACCCCAAGAACTCAAGGAAAAAGGTATAGTTGTTTTAATGACTTGGGAGGTAATATGAACTATGATATTATAAATGGAATGTTCTTTGTAATTCTGAGTTCATTCCTTTTTAACACTTTTGAGGGATTTTCTAATTACCTAGTTGTCAGATTATTTATTTCTACTGAATTGATAATATGAATTTGTTTAAAAAGCAATTCTACTTACATCTGTCCATCTGGAGAAATTAAATGGATTTTTTGTTTTTAACTGTTAGTCAGAAATTGTATAATTATTTGTATCCTAATTTTTTATTATTTGTATCCTAATTTTTTTCCTTCGTTTTTTTTCTTTTGTTTATTATTCGTGTGTGTGTGTGTGTGTGTTTTCTTTCTTTCTTTGTATCCTTACTGAGACTGATAGTACTTATTAGGAAGGAATGTGTGTGTAGTATGTGTTCTGAAGGAAAAAAATTAGGCCCTCTTTTTCATATTACAAGTCCCTGTTTCTGCTCCTGGGTATCTTAAGCTCTTATCCCTTTCAGTGAAATGAATGAGTGCTACAAATGATGTATGAATTACCTAAAGACTTTATGTCTCTCTGGTCAGCAGTTCTTTTCTAAAGACTGTCCTGATTGTTAACATAAGGTATTTAAAGTTGAACGTTCTATTCGATTCAAATCAATGATATAATAAGGCAGGACATTTTATTTTTATGGTAAATAACTAGAAATTGGAATATCTTAACTCTTTAATCTCTGAAAGTTCTTAGAATATTATATCGATACAATTGAGTGACATTATCTTGTTTTTTAATAGAGAAACTAGAAGAGAAGATTAAAGAGCCAATCAAAGAGCCCTCTGAAGAACCTCTGCCAATGGAGACAGAGGAGGAAGATCCTAAAGAAGAACCTATAAAGGAGATAAAGGAGGTAAAGGGCCATGACTTAACCTGGAGCCAGCATTAGTTATTTAGTACAGTTTACTTGTAGCTGAAAATCCACTTGATAAATTTTTAGATAATTGTTAGGTATTTGATCTCTGAAGTTTTTTGGTTCCTTGAAGTTTCTAATTCAGTTTTCCCCTTGAAAGTTTCATTAACTGCACAAACTAAACTGAGGCCTATAGAAAGAAAGGGCCTTGGACAAGAGCTTAGACATGATCTCTAGTCTCCTGACTTCTAGACTGTTAACCTGTTAAAATTATAAATGTAACTTCATACTTGGGAAATGTTGTTTATGTTTTATCTGTCTTCTCTTACTGTTCTGTTCTGGTATGGAATGATGTCTGTACAGAACAAAAAGAGCTCTGCTTTATGGAAGCTTCCATTATTCAGTGAGGGACCAATGGTTGCCATGTTTCAATAGTAGGAAAGTTAGCAGAAATAATAAACAGCCTTAAGTAAAGAGGACTCATTTAATTTGCTATACCACAATTCCCCATTTCTGCTCCTGAGCAGATGGTCAGTGAGTGGGAGATAGGACCAGCTGCTGCTGCTGAGATCTGCAGTGGTGGGATTAAGCTGTGTTTAGGGTACAGTGATTTAGAACTTCCTTAAGAATTCCTACTCAGGGTCTCCTTTCCACATTCTAGCAATGATCTTGTGCTGGTTGCACATTGAGGGATTTACAGGGACAGTCTGTGAATTATTCAGCTACAGTTTTGTGATATTAAGTAAATGGAAGTAATATTTCCCTATAGGAGCCCAAAGAAGAAGAGATGACCGAAGAAGAAAAGGCTGCCCAGAAGGCAAAGCCAGTAGCTACCACACCTATTCCTGGTACTCCATGGTGAGTACTTAACTTAGTGTGTTTTGGTTTTTTTTTGGTTCTCATATGGTCATACTTGATTGTTACAT
>PVKH010046892.1:0-10349 GCA_004027955.1 Chaetophractus vellerosus | reverse complement strand
CTCTGCTTCAGTTCGCGGGTGGCTGGCTGCGCTCCATTCGCGGGCGACCTGCCCTGCCTGTGGTGGCTTTTGCCCCGTCCGTGGCAGCTTTTTGCCCTGCCCACGGAGGCTCTGGCCCGCCCATGGCGGCTTGCCCTTCTCAAGGCGGTCTGCCCGCTAGGAGAGGCCCCCGGGAACCGAACCCGGGGCCTCCCATGTGGTATACCGGCGCCCTATCCACTGGGCTATCCATCCGGTCCCTAAAACTTGTATTTCAAAAGATCAATTAGCTTCTTTGCAAAGAAAACCTCCATTTTATCATCACAGCCTAGTATTTTTTGAATTTTTCCATCCATCCATCCATATTATTGTGGCTATTTCAATATAGCCATCACCATTTATACAAAACTTCTTCAGGATGTACATTCTAGTGGTGATTGGTCAGTACTAAGGAGCCTGCCCGTTTTTCATGCAGAGACGGATGTCAACAAACCAAGCACTGAAGAAAGGTAATAACATGTTCTTTGTACATGAAGACGATGCCAATGACAGAGTGCCACCTGCTGGTTGTCAGTGAAGTACAAATGAAAACCCTATGGTCTGATATCTTAAGGGAAGTTCTACATTTCCTGGGATGGCATGCCCACTCAAGCTAAGAAGCATGGGATGGGTATGTGACCATCCGATTTTTTGTTGATGTTGTTACATATCTCTCCCCTTTCTGCTTGCTCTTGCTGTGTGTTCATTTTTTGTGTGTGTTCTTCTATGCCTGCTTTGTTTCCCCCCACTGCGGCGACGTGCCAAGTCAGCTCACTGCGCAGGTAGGTGGCTTGCCCCGCTTGTGGGTGAGCCTGCTTCTGTTCCCGGGTGGCTTTTTTTGCTCTGTTCACAGGCAGCTCGCCCTGCCCGTGGCGGCTTTTTGCCCTGCCCTTGGTGGCTGTAACGGTTTGAGTTTTATGTAATTATGAAGTCCAAAAATATAAATTGGATTATGCTTGTCAACTCATCTGTTCATCTGGGCATGATTGGTTTATGATAAGGGCATTAACTGGGTCATGTCAGGAGGGCACTGGGCCCCGCCCCTTAGTGGGTGTGGTCTCAAGTATAAAGGCCAGGCAGATTTGAGTTGCAGAGAGTTAGAGAAGAGATTTGAGAAGCAGTTCTGATGTTGGAGTGAGCCGATCGCCGGATAGTCTACAGCTGGCCTTGTGGAGAGACGCAACGCATAGAGAGCCCCATGGTCTACAGCTGAACTTGTGGAGGAAACAGAAGCTAAGCCCGGAGAGAAATGCAGCCCCGGCAGGAGAGGAACCCAAAGGCCTGAGCCCTTGCAGACGTCGGCAGCCATCTTGCTCCAACACGTGGACTTTGGTATGAGAAGAAACTTATGCTTTGTGGCCTGGTAACTGTAAGCATCTACCCCAAATAAATACCCTTTATAAAGACTGACCAATCTTTGGTGTATTTCAAAAGGCACACCTGTGGCTGACGAAAACAGTGGCTTTTTGCCCTGCACACAGTGGCTCTGCCCCGCCCACGGCGGCTTTGCCTTCTCAGGTGGTCTGCCCGCTCGGAGAGGTCCCCGGGAACCGAACTTGGGGCCTCTCATGTGGTGTACCAGTGCCCTATCCACTGGGCTACAGCCGGCCCCCCGATTTTTAATTAATGCAAAGACTTGTGACATATTTAAAGGTTTCCCAGGAAGGAGTTCCCAAGACCAGCAAGATAAGCACCACTCACCATGACTTCACTGTTCCTGAGCACATTCTGATATCCAGCTGGATGAAGGACAATGCCACTAGGGTTGGTGTAGACCCCATGGATGTGTAACACGCTCAGCTTCCGCTTCTCTTGAGCCCATTCTAGGACCTGCACGGCACAAGGAGAGATCAGTACGGTTGGCAGAGCTGAGCACTGGCTTAAAGGTCACAATGAGCTGGTTTGGAGGACCTGACTTCTGGCATAACTCCCCAGCTTCATGACATCATAAATCAAGAAGGCAAAACCTGACGTGGCCTAAGTTTCCTTTTCAGGAATGACTGTAGGACTGACAGCAGCAAGTCCAGTAATTTCTCTTTAAAAGGTACAATCCAAAATAGAATATATTTGTCTTCATTTTCAGGAACAACAGGGACTTTCTCTCCCAATACCCATGCCCTTGGGTAGTCCCTTTCTACCTGACTCCAGGCTTGGCCCATCCAGGACTTGCTCTAGTCAACGGGATATAAGTAAACACGACACAGGCAGAAACTTAAAAAGTATGTGCATGAGCCTTAGTTCTCTCTTTTGCTACTCCTGGAACCCAGCTGCCTTCTAAAGAAGGCTAAGCTAGGCCACTAGAGCTGGATGGCTGAGGCAAGACCTGAACCAACAGACAGGTGAGGGAGGGCACCTTATACACCCAGCCCAACTCAGGCCCCTGGGTGACTGCAACTATGTGAGTGACCCACAGGAGCAGCTAGAGAACTGCCCAGGTGAGCCTAGCCCACGTGCTAATCCACATTATTAAGGGCAAATAAAATGTCTGTTGACTTTAAGCCACTAAATTTTAGGGTGTTTTTTTTTTGTGCAACAAGTGATTTAAAAAAAACCCACCAAAAAAAAAAAAAAAAAAACCACCAAGAAAACATCACTTGACTCACCTCTGAGTTACCTAAAAAAGCTACCCAATGAAGAACAAGCATTTAGAGGACAATGATAACAACAGCCACCTGGATTCCTTATCCCCAAGGCCTTGAGGCAGTATACATCTATTCTTAGAACAGCCTGGAGAAATAGGGTATGCAGTCAAGAGGCATAAAGATTAAGAATTTGACTCTTACTAGGCCCCATTCTGACTCCCAGGCAATGGTTCTAACCATTAGACTTCAATATTGCCTCTAATGTGGGCGAAAAATACAAAGCAAAACTTGAGGGTCAAGGATGAAATGAAAAGGAACACATCAAGTCTGACAGATATCCTCAGTTTTCAAAAGGCCCCGTGCTTTTTTTGTTTGTTTTATTTTGTTTTGTTCTTTTTTCTTCTTCTTTTTTTTCCTGTCCCTATGCTTCTGATGCTCAGGCAGACTCAGTCGTGATCTTGGGAGATTATATCAGAAACAACATGGGGGCGGTTCTAGCCACTAATTCTTGAACTGCATCTTATCATTTGGGATGCTGACGTGTGGTAGAGAGTCAAATAAACCCAGATGAACAGTCAAGATAAAAACTGCAAGTTGTATTAAGTGCTATGAAACATATGGACAAAAGAATGAAATTTTTTCAAAATGTGGGGCACCTCTTTAGTCTGAAAAAATAAGGTCAGAGAAAGCCTCTTGGAGGAGGTGATATTTAAGTTGAGACTTATAGGATAGGAAGGAACTGGCCCTATAAAGCATGCTAATGAGAGGACACCATTCTCCAAATTTGATTTCTCTTCCTTATAAAACCTGGCTTCAAGTTTGGCAAAACTACAAGATTAGAACTACTACTCTGGCAGTAGCCGGACTATGGAAATGAAGGCCTGTATCTTTTATTTGGACTTGAAGCTGGACACAAACACAGGTTCCTGAGGAAAACAAGGTATAGTAGGAGAATTAAAAAACCACAGAGCAGGACAAATGAGCCCTTAAGGATTCATCTTGTGAGCTCTTGCATTCATTAACACCTATCATTCAATGCAATGGTAAATGGTTTAGGTACATAGTATGGGCTACTTAAAAAAAAAAAAAAAAAGTCTGATGAGGTTTCCAATGAACATGAACCTCAACCCTGCTATCACTAGACCTAGAAAGTTGCTTTTCTAGATATCATGAAGTAGTTTTCATACATTTCCAATAGATGCCTGTTGGGGATTGAATCATGTCGCCCACAAAAGGCATGTTCGAGTCCAATCCCTGGTCCGATGGGTATGAACCCATTTGTAAAGAGGGCCTTTGAAGATGTTATCAGTAACATCTTAGGTGGGCCTAAATCCAATAGGTCTGAAGTTCTCATAAGCAAAGAAAACTGTAAACGCCACAGGAAGCAGCCAGAAGCTGGTAGAGAAAGGAGGATGCCGCCACGTGCATTACCCATGTGGTGGAAAAGCCAAGGAACCCCAAAGCCTGCCAAAAGATTCTGACCCCAAGAGGAGGCAAGCTTTCTAGCCTCTGAAACCATGAGCCAGTAAATTCCCGTTGTTATGCCTACCCACTCACTGTATTGCATTTTGTTTTAGCAGCTAGGACACTAAAACAATGCCATAAAGAATATATCCAAGGAGAGAATTTCAAAATCATTATCACATCCACCTGATCCTATATCAAGTGTTAAAGATCTTATAATTCCAATGACTTCCTATAGTCTTACAATTGTCAAAACTCATAGAACTGAACACTTTTTAAATCAGTGCATTTTACTGTATATTAATTTTATTTTTAAAGAAATACAAAAACTCAACTAGGGACAAGAATCTCCCTTCTAGCTCTATAGAAGTACCAATACTATATAACATATCAGCTAGAAAATACAATATACCTGCTCTTCTTTTTCCTTTTTTTTCCAGGAGGTTCCAGGGATTGAACCCAGGACCTCAGACAAGAGAAGCAGGTGCTCAAACCACTGAACTACACCCGCTCCCCTACACCAGCTGTTCCAATGAAGATACAACTTACTTCCCTGTAGAAGAGTCTAATGCTTTAATTTGTACCTTTCTTTCATCAGTAAGGTCAAGGGACTCAAGTTGCTTTCCCTGATCTGCTGCATACAGTTCCAGGAGATTATCAAAATTTGTAGTTAATACCAGGGCTCCATTTTCCATCAGGTGGAGAACTGATTGAAGTAGCTGTTTTCCAGAATCTTCCATCTTTGACTCTAAGTGATCAAACACTTCATATAAACAGTCCTTGAAAAATGTGGATCTAACATGACTGGTACGCTGGGGAGGAATGTAAAAGAGAGAAATTAATCCACAGTGTTTTGGTAGATCATTTGTCTCAATTACAATAGCACATTTTTGAGGAATACTTTGTACTTAAAATAGGGATAAAATATTATCTTCCTCGGGGGGCTGTAATAAGGAAAATGGAATGATACATGCCAATTGCTTAGCACACTGTGTGCACAGCATTATTATATCACAGGCAAACATGCATAAACTCCCAAAACAGGCGTTTTTATAGAATGAAGAAAATAGGCATGGTAAAGAGATGTGAATCATGACCAGGCCTAAAAGGCAGCTGGGGTAGAAAGCACAGCACCAACTATCCCCAATTATGCCTCGGCTACAGCAAGCAACGTTTTTGAAATCTTCCTTATCTAGTGAGTAACTACTAAATGATAGTTCTACATATGGTTTAGTATCTCTTTTCTTAATCAAGTAAACTAAACTTTTCTAATCTCCTGGGTTTTTTTTTTATAGCTGCCTATGAATTGAGGAAAACCTACTTAACTCCTCCCTGTTTTTTTCCCTGTCATAATTCAGGAATTTGTTCACAAATTTGCTATGAAGAATATTTAGCATATAATAAAGGCTATCAAAATTTCGTATTTTGCAACTGTTACAACTACCCAACACTAATTAGTTCTAAACAGATTCCTTATTTCTCAACACATGGTTTATTTAAATAATTGCCTTCTCAGATTCATTTTGCATATATGTATATATATATATGAGGATTGATGGGGAAATAGAATACTTCCCTCAATGGGAAATTGGCTTTATAACTTAAAAGACAAAAAAAAGTGGCCCTCGGGGAGCAGATGTAGCTCAACTGATTGAGCATCTGCTTCCCATGTACGAAGTCCCGAGTTCGATCCTGGTACCTCCTAAAAACAAGCAAAAAACAAATGAAAAAACCAATTCAGGAAAGTGGGTGTAGCTCAGTGGTTGAGCGCTGGCTTCCCACATACAGAGGTCCCAGGCTTAATCTCTGGCTCCAGTACCTAAAAAAAAAGAAAAGAAAAGAAAAGAAAAGCCCTTGGGACAAAAGGATTTTGAAATGGGAAAGTAACTATGTAATGTGCTATAACAAATACCTGATCCCTATCCTGGTCCTGAAATACCATTCTATTAGATAATATCAGAACAAGAATCAAATCCCAAACACCTCAAACTACAAGGAACTGCACTGTCTGCTAGACAGTAGATATTTAGATGCTTCTACTTTTCCTCAAAGCAGTCCCACTACATTTCTAGTTTCTTCTGTTTATCTTTCTAACAGGGCAATGCTCAGATAAAGAGCTTTTTCCATGGAACTAAGTGGATTCATAAAACACATTAAAATTTGCCAAACCCTTTTCCTAAATTTTCAAAGTACTTTATAAACTTATCAATGATCGAATCACACCTACCAAATAAACAGTAAACAAACATCTCATAGTAGGAAAATTAGAGCACAGAGGTGAAAGCACACCTCTGCCTGGTGCTGACACACCCAACCATTTTTCTGGGACCTGTTCTATGTGACGTCTACCACAAGACAGGCCTCTTGCTCTGGCCTGCAATGGTGGGTTCAGAGAGTCTTCTCTGTACGTACCCAAGAGATAGTCTGATCCATAATTATGTGGCTAAGAATTTGGGTCGTTTTTCAACCTTTCCCATTCTCATTACATGAGATCATAAACAATTACACCACACATTAACAGCTTATAAGCAACTGACTGGAGACTCTAACACAATTTAATGAAAATGAACAAACGAATTAGAAACAAGTGAAGAATATGTAACTCTAGTTGTCAAACCTCACTAATTACAAGAGTCAACTTCTATTGAATGTCAGGTACTTTTCTAGTTGTTATTAAAAAAATTCGGTGTCCCTAACCAGTTCTGCCAGCTCTGACCATATTTTCTACATCTTCACTTGGGAAAACTGGCTTCATAAGGATGGATGTGTTAGGGGACAGAACATTTGACAGAAGAACTGCCCCAATGCCATGGCATCCGCAGAGTGAGTGAAAATGATGGCTTCTTTAGTAGGTACTGGGGATTGAACCTGGGACGGGGTATATGAGAGGTGCTCAACCACTGGGCTACACCTGTTCATGTGATGGCTTCTTGATGCCACTCATTTGCAGTCAGCTGGAGTGAAAAGGAGCAGTCCTAACAAGGCTACTAACTTCTAAACAGCAGTAGTTCATTTTTGTTTTAACCAAGCAATGACATCTGCTAACTCTCTATCTTAATTGCCTTTCCCAAAGACATCTCTCTCTCTACCCCGTGTTTTGATTCATCATTCAGTGAATGTATTTCAGTTAAAAGTATTATCAGTTGTCTTTGTAAAGAAGATAAAATGCTATGGCAACTTTGCCTTAAATTCACAGTCTACTTACTCAGATTCTTCTTGCTTTGACTGCTCAGAGGAGGGACAAAGTCCAACCCTGACAATTTCTTTTTTTTTAAAAAAAAGATTTATTTACTTTATTTATCACCCCCCCAACCCCCGCTTGCTGTCTGTGTCCATTCGCTGGGTAATCCTCTATGTCTGTTTCTTGCATTCTCTTCTCATCCTTCTCCTCCATTCTTCACCAGGATTCGATCCTAGGGACCTCCGATGTGGGAGAGAGGCACTCTGCCACCTGCGCCACCAGACCCTGGTTTCTGGAACATCTATCTTAGCTCTCCTGTGTCTCTCCCTTGCTGCATCATCATCTTGCTGCATGGCTCGGCGGGGCCGGTGGCTCGCCTGCACACCTATTTTATTTTACCAGGAGGTCCCGGGGATCAAACCTGGGTCCCTCCATATGGCAGACGGATGCCTAGCCACTTGAGCTACGTATGTCTCCTAGTAATTCCTTTCTGAACTCCCTTGAAAGCCTGAGGTAGTCTGGGCAGAGCCACGACTGCCATTTTCATAGACAAATGTACATTGATTTCTTCTTTTCTCTCCAACCCCACTCTGCCAACATCCACTGAACTTGGAATTGCTTTGCAACACAGGTGTGGCCTGAACGGATTTTCACCTTCTTACAGGAATGTAAATGACTATTGTCTTTCACTGAGATTCCAGTTCAGTATTTGCAAGAAGAGTCTTGTGAAATCCTGTCTTTTTATTGCATTGTCACATTGAGTAGTTCTCCATTTTGCCTCGATTTCTGTGGTAGAGTATGGACTCTAGAGTTTGGGGGCAAAGTCTTTCACCAGCACAGAAGGGTTTGACTGTACAAATAGAACTGCTGCAATTAATATCTCTGCCTGTTGCTTAAGATGAGTTGTTTTTGCACTTGGAAGTGAAATGCCTGATCTCAGCTAGCTTTGTTTGTTATCAGACATTGATTTAATTTAGATTTCCCTTCACTAAGTAAGCAAATGATCGTGTTGTTACATAAACTTATGCCCAGACAGGGTTTATAATAGTCTCCATTTTGCTAAGGTTTGGTAAAAGGTTTTTTTGGTAAAAGGTGACTGCAAGTCAGATGAGGTGACTTTCCATGGGAAGGGATTAGGCAGAGAGGCTGTGAAGACAGGAGAGGGGTGGCTCCAGGGGAGGAATTTAAAAACCATGGAAATAAAAGTTCCAAGGAGGTTGTTTATGAATAAGTAATGGGGCCCAGAGCTAGAGCCGTCAGTGAATCAGGTTACCAGGAAAATAGGTGTCATAGATACACAAATGCAGTTTGCAGCCAGGAGTGCTTTTAGGCTGTTGGTAGGCTACATTTGCACAACATCCCATAGCTGGCTGAGTGTTTGGTGAAGAAACAATCTGGCATGTGATATTGGGATTAAAAATAAGAAAGACAAACCTCAGTGTCTTATTAGTTTTTAAAAGAAAATAAAAAGACACTTCAGGGCCAGCTGTGGCCCGGTTGGTGGGGCGCCGGTTTGCCACATGGAGGGCCCCGGGTTCGGTCTCCAGGGCCTCCTCGAGCGGGCGGACCGCCTCAAGAAGGCAAGCCAACGTGGGCGGGGCACGCCACTGCGGGCAAAGGCAAGCCCCCGCCGGCAAGAAGGCAAGCCCCCGCGGGCAAAGGCAAACCCCCGTGAGCAAGGGCGAGCCCCCGCAAGCAGGTGGGCTGCCGCACCAGTGAGGTGACTTGGCGGGTTGCCCCAGTGTGGGGAGACAGGCAGACACAGAGGAATGCAAAGAAAGATGAGCACAGCAAGAGCAAGCGGGGGGTGGGGTGGGGGGGGATGTATAATAAATAAAAATAAATCTTTAAAAAAAAAAAAGACACCTCATATCCAGTGTGTGGCCCTCTTGAAAATTATGGCCCTCTCCCCCACTCTCATCGATGATTTCAAATGCACTAATTGGGAATGAGAAAATAAATGTGTGGATATCTCGGTGCCTCTGCATTCATAGAGTCCAGTTGCCTTGGCCCAGCCAAGAAAATTGTTAAGATTACTCTTAGGGGTTATTTTACTGGGAATTTTAAGAACTAGTTTAATGTCCTGGGTTATTTCTAGTTCGGGGGAATGTGGAACGGGATGCAACTGTGAAGTGTTTTGTTGAAGATTATTAATCCATAAGGGAAACGCAGACAGTGAATTGGTACAAACCTGCTACAGTTATTGCTTTCTTTGCTGTCAGAGGAATAAAGTTTTATATAGCAAGCAATGGCTTCCTTGATTTCAAGACACCTTTCATTAGGATCTGTAATTCCTTTACTAATTTTGTTGAAACCTTTTTCCTTCTTCTTGAAAAATAGTTTATTATATCTTCCACCACTAAAAAGTTTGTTCCTTTTCCACCACAGGCAGTTCACAGAAGGCAAAAATATTAAACAGCTGGTTTTAGTATGTTGTTTAACTTTGCTTTATGTCAAAATTAATTCTTTTTTTTTATTTTTTATTTATTTTTTTAAAGATTTTTTTATTTTATATATTTTTCATTTATTACATATCCCCCCCCTTTCTGCTTGCTCTTGCTGTGTGTCCTTTCTTCTGTGTTTTTCTATGTTTGCTTCTTGTCTCCCCTGTCTTTGCGGCGGCATGCCGAGTCGGCCCTCCGCGGCGGCGGCTCACTCCGTTCGTCGGTGGCTCCATTCTGTTTTCACGGGCAGCTCCGCTCCATGTTTTGCGGGCAGCAGTCCTCCATGTTTTTGCGGGCAGCAGCTCCGCTTTTCACAGGTGACTTTGCCATGCCCGTGGGGGCTCCGCCCTGCCCGTGGCGGCTTTTTGCCTTGGCCATGGCAGCTTTTGCCCCGCCCACGGCGGCTTGCCTTTCTCAAGGCCGTCTGCCTGCTCGGAGAGGTCCCCGGGAACCGAACCCGGGGCCTCCCATGTGGTACCCCAGCGCGCTCTTTATCCACTGAGCTATCTAGCCGGGCCCAAAAAATTAATTCTTTAAAGTTTTTGTTTTAAACCTCAAAACATGTAATAGTTTGCCTGCTTATTTATGACCTGTGATTCTTTTATTAATAAAAACTAACGAAAAAGGAAAAAAATAGATGGCATCGCTTTCCTATCTATC
>PVKH010046891.1:0-10352 GCA_004027955.1 Chaetophractus vellerosus | reverse complement strand
GTAGCTGGGCCAGACTGAGTTCAAGGAAGAGTGATTAAAAAAAATAATAATAAAGGAGAGAGAGAGAGATCATAGAGAAAATCTGGAAGGTAACCTTCTAAGCCTTTGGAAGATCTATTGGTATTATTCTTTATAAGACTGAAAGCTTTTACAAGGGCTTAGCAAAAGACTGATATATTATTTAATTTTTACCAGAATTACTATACCTGTGGATGGAGAATCGACTATAAAGAAGTCAAGAGTGGAAGCTAGAAACATCAGGAGATAATTGTAATTCACTAGAGGAGAGATCATAGCACCTGAATTAGGAGATAGTAAGAACAAATAAGAATCAGAGTATGATGTTAGGGTAGAGGAAGGAGGTCTATCAGAGATAAACAACAGATAATTCTAAGATTTGAAACAATGGTGTTGCAATTTCTTTCTGAGTTGACAAAAATGGGGAGGAATAAGTTTGTAGATGAAAATGAAGACTTTGATTTAGAACATTATCAAATTTGTGAGATAACTATTAGATAAAAATGAAAGTAAAAAATAGATATGAGTATGGAGTTCTGAAAAAATTTTAGGGAAAATAACAAAAGTTAGTGAGAATAACAAGAAGAAAGGGTATTTAAAGAAGTGAAACTTGATAGGTTTCTGTTTCCAATGCTTCTCTATGTTGTTTGTATCTTTTAATGATTTTCTTTCACCTTAACTCACTTCTCCTATTCTTTTAATCCCTTATGGATATCCCCAGGAACTTCTTGTTTATTAAGTAATTTCTATGGTATCCCAAAGTCTTCTAATTTTCATAATAATGTAAAAACACATATATAATCACATATACTGGTGAGTTTGTCTCACTTTTTTTTTTTTAAAGATTTATTTTATTTTATTACATATCTCCCCTTCCCCCTGCTGCGGTGACGCGCTGAGAGTGGTCACTGCGCAGGAGCGGCTTTCCCCGCTTGTGGGCGGTCTCTGCGTCCGTTCACGGCCAGCTTTCAGTTCGCGGGTGGCTGGCTGCGCTCCATCCGCGGGCGACCTGCCCTGCCCGTGGCGGCTCTTGCCCTGTCCATGGCAGCTTCTTGCCCTGCCCACGGAGGCTCCGGCCCACCCATGGCGGCTTGCCATTCTCAAGGCGGTCTGCCCGCTAGGAGAGGTCCCCGGAAATCGAACCCAGGGCCTCCCATGTGGTATGCCGGCGCCCTATCCACTGGGCTATCGAGCCGGCCCCTGTCTCACTTTTTAAAAGGGATTTTATTATGTAAACATTTCTTAATTCTTTACATGAGATAAACTTCCTATGTGCCCCAACTTTTTCTCCATAATGCCAGCATGATCCCTATAGTTCACATTAACCATAATTTATTCAAACTTTTACCACATTGATTTGTTTGAAATATATTTCTACAACAAACTGCTATATACACATTTGTGTGTGTAATTTTTTTCAGATTACAATATTTTTAAAGATTGCTTTCTGAGATTATAACAGTCTACATTTCTACCACTGATCTGCAACATTATATTTCTCCGTCTCATCTCTTTTAGCAGTGGATCTTGTCAGTCTTTGTATTCTTTTCCTGATTTTTCTCATGATTGTATAGTTATAACCCATTGTTGCTCTAATTATGCATTTCCATGACTACTAGGGAGATTTTCTTTCTTTGAATTGCTCTAATATCTAGAAAAATTGTTCACATATCACATGCATTCCTTATATATTCATTGCCTGATTGACTCACTTGAAGTTTCCTGTCTTTTGATCTCCTTTCATTTCTCTCAGTTTATTTTTCTCAGTCTCTACCTTGCTGAAATTTCATTTTCTCAATTTTGGTCCCTTATTAGTTGGTACCTGTGAGTGTTCAAAGTTTAATCCAAGTGTATCCTTTAATTATTAGTTAATACAACAGCTTAATTTCATCTAAATATCCTCTGGAAGTACATTTTTTATTTGTTTTCTGAACTCCAAGAATGAATCAGGTTTACTTCCCCTTGGAGCTAATGTTCTACCCTAAGTATTTTTTTCCAACATGAGATAATTTGGTTGGTTGTTATTTTAAGGGGGAAAGAAGATGGAACTATAATATTAGTGATTTTCTAATTTTTGTAACTATAGCTTATTACTTCCCATGTAACATCTTCCTGAACACATTCATACAAATGATTTACTCTTTTAACAAATTCACACTTTACAGGGGCTGGCTGTAGCCCAATGGATAGGGCACTGGTTCACCACATGGGAGGCCCCGGGTTCAGTTCCCCGGGGCCTCTCTGGGTGGGCAGACTGCCTTGAGAAGGGCAAGCCACCGTGGGCAGGGCAAAAAACTGCCAAGGGCAGGGCAAAGCTGCCACAGGCAGGGCAAGTCACATGTGAGCGGAGCAGAGCTGCCAGCGAATGGAAGCAGAGCAGCCCGTGAACGGAGCAGAGCTGCCTGCACGGTGAGCTGACCAGGCGCATTGCCGCAGTGGGTGGAGACAGAGAGGACACAGAAGAACACACACACACACACACACACAAAATGAACACAACAAGAGCAAGCAGAAAGAGGGGGATATGTAAAAAAAAAATTCACACTTTACACCAAGAAGCAAGAGAGACTAGTGATTATAAGCTTGGGCTCTGTAATAAGAGAGGCACATATTTTAATCCCAGCCTTTGTGCAATCTGAAGTAATACAGAAAATTACTTGACATATGGTAAGAGCACAATAGGTAGCAATAGTAACAGTAATAATAATAATAACAATGACAACAATTTAATTACAGAAGAACAGATAGAGCAAAATAATAGCAGCTGACCAACAAAGGTAATCATCAGAGCATTCTAATGGAAAGCAGGGTCAAATATCCCTGTGTTACATGATATTAAGTGATAATATCCTGATTTCCTCAACAAGAAAGGAAACATATGCATATGATTAATTATTAGGATTCTTCAGGAACATTCCTTAAAACCTGATTGGCAGTTGCATACGTGCTTTTTTTTTTTTTAATTTATTTATTTTATTACATATCTCCCCTTCCCCCCGCTGCGGCGACGCGCTGAGAGTGGTCACTGCACAGGCGCGGCTTTCCCCGCTTGTGGGCAGTCTCTGCGTCCGGCGCTTGCTTCAGTTCGCTGGTGGCTGGCTGCGCTCCATCTGCGGGTGACTTGCCCTGCCCGTGGTGGCTCTTGCCCTGTCCGTGGCAGCTTCTTGCCCTGCCCATGGCGACTCCGGCCCGCCCATGGCGGTTTGCCATTCTCAAGGCGGTCTGCCCGCTAGGAGAGGTCCCCGGGAATCGAACCCAGGGCCTCCTATGTGGTATGCCGGCGCCCCATCCACTGGGCTATCGAGCCGGCCCCTGTCTTTTTATTTCTTATGTTTTTAGATCAAGAGGGGCCATTCCCAAAGAAGGAACTTTACTCAAAGAGCTTAATTTGCACCTGGATCTGAACCTGATTTAGATGGTAAGATCCTGGACCCTGAGCCTAAGCCTGATGCCTTAATGAGATGAAACTTGGGGGTGGGGGGTGAGGATCTGGAAAGTGAGGGGATGTGAGTAATTTGTGTGCATGAGGAAACTGTCGCCGTTTTAAAACATGACTGCAAATTCTTTGACATCCCTCGGAAAGGTAGATTTACCGCTTCTCCCCTTGAATCAATGAATTGTGGTGAAAGTGACACTGATTTCTGAAGCGAGGCTGCGTAAGCCGTGCAGCTTGCGGCCTGCTCGCTGGAAACACTCCCTCTCAGCGCTCTGAATCACACACTAGACGCGGGACCACCCTGAGGCTGCTGTGAGGAAGCCCAGGCACACAAGGAGGACTCTGCTTAACAACCCAAACTGAGCCCAACCCAGTCGCCAAATATTTGAGTAAAGACGCTTCTAGATGATTTCAGCTTCTTAGCTGTGGCTCCAGACACTGTGGAGTGGAGACAAGCCGTTCTTGCTGTACCCGGTCTGAATTCCTAGCAGGATCTATGAGCACAATGGAATGGTTGCTGAATGACACTAAGTTTGGAGTGGCTACACGGAAATACAGGAAACCACTATATTAGTGTCCTGTGGCTGCCGTAACGAATTTTCACACACCTGGTGGCTTAAAACAACAGAAATTTATTCTCTCACAGTTCTAGAGGCCAGAAGCTCCAAAGGAAGGTGAAGTCAGAACCAGAGGCCCTAGGGGAATGTCTATTCCAGCTCCTGGTAGCTGACAGCTTTCCTTGGCTATTGGCAGCTGACTGGCTTCTTCAAATCTCTGTTCCTTCTTCACATGGCCTTCTCTTCTGTGTGTGTGAGTGTGTGTGTGTATGAAAGCTCCCTATGACTCTCTCCTATAAAGACACTCGTGATGGCCCACCTGGATAATCTTCCCATCTCAAGACCCTTAATTTAATCACATCTGCAAAGACTTATTTTTTCTCTATAAGGTGACATTCACAAGTCCCATGGATTTAGGGCATGGATATTCTTTGGGGGGAGAGGCATTTTTCCATGTACTATAACTGCATAGTTGCAAAAAGATCGTATTGTATATATATTCTTTGCATCCTGCCTTTTTAAATGCATGAGCGAAAAGGAGTAAGCATTCCCCAAGCCATAGGTATTCTCTGAAAACAGCGGCTGTAATGGTTACATAATATTCTATTGAATAGGTATAGCATAATTTAGTTATCCAAAATTTTAATGCCAAACATTAAATACAACCCCTTGCTTCGGATTATTTCCATAGGTTAGATTCTGAAGGTGGAATTAGTGAGCTTAATGAGTGTAATCATTTTAAGACTTGTAAAATATACTGTCAAATTGCCATCTAAAAATATATTAATTTGCAATCCTATCATCAGTGTAGGAGATGCCTCTTTCATTAGACTCTCAGCAGTATTGAGTATTGGATTTTGAAAAAATGTATGTAATTTGCCAATATTTTTTTAGAAGTCTAGTATTTATCTTATCCTTTTGCGTTCAGTTCTTCAGATATCAAGGATAACAATCTATTGTTTTGTAGCAAAAACTTTTATGTTTCATTTTATTATTTGCTTTTTAAATTTGGAGATTATGTTTTTGACAGCCATCTATTGTTTCTTTTGCAATTTCTTACTTTGCTTTTCTACTTAAAAAGTCTGCCCCATATAGAGATCAATAGTGGTTGAAATAACATGGTGTTTGATATCAGAAAGGCCTAGATCAGAACCTTATCTAATAGGAAATTGGTTTTTGTAAAGATTAAGTGAAATAATTTAAATTAAAAATCAAGCCCAAGGCCTGGAATGTGTGTTTACTCACTTCTTTTATTTTCCTTCTGTTTATAGAAAATAATAAATTCAGCCACTTCACAGAAAAGAAAATGTAAATGCATAGTACACATATAAAAAGATGTTCAACCCTCCTAATAATTATGGAAAAGAAAATTAAATTGGTTACCAGTTCCTGTCCATCAAATTAACCAGAATCTAAGAGATGACCTCTAGTGCAAAAGGGGATGTAAAGAAACAGGAATGCATTTTGAACACTGGCAACGGTAATATGACTGGCTAAACCTTTTTGGAAGGCAATGGCTATTTCTATTAAAGTAAAATTTTTTTAAAAAGTACAATTTTTTTACCAAATTCTAGCAATCTATCCATTAAAAATGCAAAGGTACAAAAGAATATATGTGAAAATATGTTTACTTTTGTACTGTTTGTGGCGGCAAAATGCTGGATACAATTGGAATGTCCATCATTCCAATTGTTTCCAGTGTCTCACTACAATTCAAGTTCCCTGAGAACACAGATTTTTATCTATGGTGTTTACTCCTGTTTCCCAGCACCAAGAACATAGTAATTAATATTCAAAAGAAATTGTTGAGTGAGTGAATAAGTAAAATTCTGGCATATCCATGTCGATAAAACTTGGCAGTCATTAAAAAGAATCTGTTGTATTTATAAGTAATGACCTAGGGAAATGCTTATATTGTAATGTGATAAAAGCAAGTCAGAGTAAACTATGATTTCATTTTGTTTGCTTTTTAAAAAAGGGTGGTGGGGGGGAGAAATGAGAACGAGATTATAAGTAATGCATGTTTGTATAAGCACAAAAAAATTCTTGGAATGACATGCACCAGACCGTTAAGGTTGCTATCCTGGAGTGATGGGAATGGAAGGATGGAGGGGAAATTATTAACTTTTTCTTTTCACGCCTCTGCATTGCTGCAAGGAATTACTTGTGCAAGCCCTTAGCTTGCGTTAATGAAAGCGGAAACCAAAGTACACTTCTGGGAAAGACAGCAGGTATGAATCCTCGGCACACACATAAGGAAAGAGTGTCCTTGAAACTAATGTGTTCTTTTTACAGTATTGCTTTGTTGCCTTTTTAATTTTTCTGTTTGTTGAACACTTGGCCCCGTGACCGGTAAAATTTGCTCCTCCCCGCAGTCCCCCCGCCCCCCTTCGTTTGCTCTGCCCGTTCCCTTCCTGCAGGTCTCTCCCCTGTCAAACTCCCCTGCGCTCTTATCTCTCAACTCCGGACTTGAGGGCGTGGGGGCGCGGGCGGGCGCAGCTCCTGTGCGGCTCCTGCGCGCCGCTGGCCTCGACCTTGGCGGCTTTCCGCGCGGGGAAGGATGTGGTTGCAGGGAACGTGGCCCCGGCGGCCTTATTCCGGAACCCTTGTTTCCGCAGTGTACCCCAAAGTGCAAGTGCTATTAGTTCCAATTTAAAAAATAGAAATAAAAAGTTACCCGAGGAGGTGGGGCGAGAGGGGAAGTGCTGTTGGAGAAGCATGAAGCCCGGCGCCTCCCCCACTATTAATATTAACTTTAGTAAGACTTGACCTTTCTCTCCCCCGGACTTCACCAAGCAGGAAGTGAGGGGGGATGTGCGGGGAAGGCCATTGGCAGGAAGAAGGGACCTGGAGTAAATTATTTAGCCGGGACGCCGGCTTAAGAGAGATTCTGCTCTCGCCCTCTCCTCAGACGCCTCAAGTTGGTCCAGACTGGTCCAGCGCCCACTGGGCAGTTAAGCCAAAAAGAGAAATCCGGTTTCTCGGAACCCGGAAAAAACCCGAAGTGTGGTGAGGGGCACACCAGAAGCGTCCCTTTGCGGGAGACGAGCCGGGCCGCCGCCGGGCTGCCACCGCCCCCAGGGCCGCGGGCGAAAGCGCGACGACGCGGGTCGGGAGAGGCGGCAGGTGCGGGTCCCTTGGCCTCCGATGTCCGAGGCGACACCCCCTGCGCGCCCCTCGGCCCCGGGCCCTCGGCGGGAGGTCAGGCAAGGGCCGCGCGGGCATTTCCTCCGGCGGCGGCTCCGCTCGGGCCCAGGCCGGGCAGCTGCCCCTCCCGGACCCCGGCCCCGCCCGCCTCCCGGCGCGCAGCAGGCGGGGACAGAGTCCGCCCGCCTAGGCCCGCTGGGCCGGAGCAGCAGCGCCGCCTGCCGGGTCTCGCGTTCCCTCGGCCGCTGCGCCGCGGGCAAGGCTGGGGGCGGGCGGCTGGGAGCTGGGCCTCCCGCGCGACACCCCGTCCTCGCCTTCCGGCCCCCGGCGGCCCGGCCCCCGCGCCTTGGCCCCCATCGCGGCGCGCGTCCCTTGAAAGTCAGGGTCTGTCACCTCCACCCAGACTGTCCCTAGGAAGACGAGGTCTCGCGGGCGCCCGGAGCCCGACTTCCGGGTCCGCGGGCGGCCAGGCGGCGCTTCCGGCCTCGCGGGGACCTGCCGGGCGGACGCCACCGACGGCCCCTGGGCGCCCCGCGGCCGCGCGGAGACTGAGCGAGGGCGGCGGCCTGACTGGCGGGACGGGGCGCCACCTTCCCGCGGGAAACCCACGGCTCCGGAGCGCCCCGGAAGCCCGGAGCACGTGGGTGCGCCCCAGCCAGGCCTGAGGCGGGTGGGGCGCCGGCCGAGGCCGCCTCGTCCCGCAGCCGGAGCGGAAGGGGACCCGCCGCCACCTGCGCCGCGGCACCCGGTGCAGGGCCTCCCGGGCCTTTTGGACAACCGGCCTCTTTGGGCACGAGCAAGGAGAGCTTTCTTCTGTCTAAAATATTCCAAGACTTAAAATCCAGACAACAGTTTTTCTGAAGGGGGTTGGAGGGTGGCGGGAACGAAAGGTTCCCTCTCAGGAAACAGCTTGCTTCTTCTCTGGCTTTACACTTACAAAGTAGCCCCCTGCTTTATTCATAATACCAAGTCCTTCTAATAGTCACCGACTGAACAGCTCCAGAGGGCATGACATTTCCGTAAATAGCTTTTTAGTTCTCGGTTCTAGCCACCTGAGAAGAGCCATCACGACACTGAATGTTCATCTCAAGTGGAAATGAGGTTTATTTGTTGATTTACATGTTGGGATTCTGTGGACTTACGAGCATGCCCCCAAACTCGTCATTTTCCTGTGTCTGAATGCGTGTCTAATGAGCCATGTGTATAAAAATATATCACTAAGGATATCTAAAAGTATAGAGATGGTGAAATTCGTAGATATGATGAAAACAACAGGAACAAATGAGATTAGAGGAGTTTAGATTTCTGAAATGTACATTTTTTTAAACAAAGTGGTTTGAAGGAAAAAAGCAGTCCTTTTATTCTTCCCACAAGCTTCTATATTGCTATTTATTGGACAGTGGCCAAAGGTTCTGGCTTAATTATCTCTTTCTTCTGTTTCTTTTTGGCAGGACACACACCTACCATGACTCTGCTTAGAAAATGGAGGGTAGGGAGAAGTCTGAAAAGATAATCTAGTTGTGTCTAGTTTTGTTGTTGTTTTCCATACATTAGATACACAGAGTGAAAGAACAATACACCAAGTCTTTCTCATGAGAAAAAGGCAGACAGAGCCTGCCTGGGTCACCCCTGACAACTCCTAATCTGTGGTTTAGGCCCTTTAATCCTTGTCGCTGATTCTACTAATCATCAATAAATTTAAATTATTTAAGTGCCACACAACAAGCTATTGTATGTTTGTACTACAATGCCTTCAGTTCCCACATTGTTTTCCATTGTTTGCTTTCCTTAGGTTAGAGAGGAATTTATCAACACTACTTGTATAAAACCTATTATTGTCATATTGCACCTCCAAAGTGTTATGATAGCAGATTGCCAATCATGTAAATTCTGAGATAACACATGAACAATTAGAAAAGAATTCCTTTCTTAGAAGTTAAAACTCAGATATTTATTAAAATGCATGAAATGTGGAGGGAACAGCTTTGGTTCAATTAGTTGGGTTCCCATTTATCATATTGGAGGCCCCGGGTTTGATTCCTGGGGCCTCCTGGTGAAGGCAAGTCAGCCTGCGTGGTGGCGGGGTGAGCTGGTACAGCAAAATGACCCAACAAAGGGAGACAAGCAGACAAAGAAAAACGCAAAGCAAAATGGCCGGGGTCCTACTTACCAATAAGTTACTGAACACATCTGATAGGCCTTCTTTGGGAGTATGACCTGAATATTGTTTTTTGAGTGTGTGAAGTGACTATTTGGTCATCATTTCCTTCATGGATCAAAGCTGGTCATGTCTGGTTGTATGGGTTAGCTCTCCAGAGCAGGATGACCAAGATCCCACAGAAGGACCAACACACTGGTCATTTAACTTGGGGTCCTGTCAACTTAATTGATATTCTCTGTATCTACTGCAGTTAAAGCCAAATTCCAATTTGGAAATGCTGTTGTTAAAACAAATCTAATGTTTGGGTACAAAAGACATAGTAGCCAAAGGGTCATCTGTGAACTTGCCCCCACCTTCTCTAAACTGATTCTTCCAAAGGAAATGTCAAGGCAAATGTTAGGTATAGTCTCTGGAACTGACAGATTGAATTTTCCTTGTTTGGAACTTGAGTTTCTTTCTAGATCTAATTTCATAATCTTCAAGATAGTCATGCCATGTGAGGTATAAGAGGTATCGTCCCTCTGATTTGTAGCTAAGGAAAGAAGACATGGAGTGACCATTTTGGCCCGGCACCACTCAGCTAGGCCCATAACTATCACTAAACCGTGCTTGGTTTCCTAATACCATAGTTGTACCATGTTGAAGAACAGGAGGGAGAAGGGGAAAGGAAAAAAAATGACTCAAAGTAAGAGTTAGGGGGGTTGGGCATTTATGTCGTCTGTGTATTAAAATAATTTAAACATTTACTTTAAATAATTACAAGTTAATCTACATGGTTTAGATATGAATGCTTGCCTTCTCCTCCAAAACAAAAAGTAATTTAACATAATCTGCTGCTGTAGTTTCAATGTAAGGGAAAATCACGGGGAGTATAAATGACTAGTGCCTTGAAATGATTTTAATGAATGAATCAGCCTTAAAGAATTAAAGCCACTGCAGCTGCTTGTTGTGGCTCCTGGAATATTGAGATGTTGGGATGGAAATTCTTCAAAGTAAAGAAACTTTTAATGCTGTTTAATTAGATTACCTGCCC
>PVKH010046890.1:0-10352 GCA_004027955.1 Chaetophractus vellerosus | reverse complement strand
ACTGCCGAGCCCCTGCCCAGAAAACTGGGTTTAGCCACCTGTGTTTCTGGCTGGGGAGTAAAGAACTCACAATTTAATGTTGAACAGTCCAACTCCCACTCCAGTTGCCTCCAGACCAATGCACCTAATACCTCCATCCCCCAGGCTCCCAGAAGAGACCACCCTGGCAGGCTCCCAACCCCAATCAGCCATCCTCTGCTCTCTCACAGTCTCTTAACAATTATTTTTCAGAAAGCAAATTCTTTTAAAAAAAAGTTTAATGAAGCCCAATTTATCTTCTTTTCTTAAATTTTGTGAATTGTACTTTTTAAAAAATAATAACTTTTTATTTCTTAAAAGATACTTAGATTACATAAATATTACACAAAAAATATAGGGATTCCCATATGCCCCACTCCCCACACCCCCCACACCCTCCCACATGTACATCCTTCATTAGTGTGGCACACTCATTGCAATTGATAGACACATCCTGGGGCTTTGCCATTAAGCATGGACCATAGTTCACATTGTAGTTTATACTCTCTCCCACACAATTCTGCATGATATGTGATGATACAAAATGGCCTATATCTGTTGTTGCAATGTCATTTGGGATGATTCCCCAGTCCCGAAAAGGTAACGTCTAAGCACTCTTTGCCTAATCCCAGCACCTGAAGATTTTCTCCTCTGTTTGTTCAAGAAGTTTTATAGTTTAGTTTCTTGCATTAAAAGCTATGATTCATTTTGAGTTAGCTTTTATACAATCTGTGAGGTTTAGCTTCAGGTTCATTATTTAGCATGTAGATGCTAAGTTTCTCCAAAAAAATTTGTTGAAAAGAGACCTTCATTGAATTGCCTTTGCACTTTTGTCAAAAGTGAATTGGAAAAAAAAAAGTGAATTGGCCACATATGTTTGGGTCTAGATCTACATTACCTTCTGATCCATGGATCTGGGCCTATGTCTTCACCAGTGGCACACTCTCTTGCTTAGTGCAGCTTTATAGGAAGCTTTAAAATCAGGCAGTGTGACTACTCCAACTTTATCCTATTGTGTTTGGTAATTCTGTTTCATTTGCCTTTCCATGTAAACTTTTGAAACATTAAGTATGAAGTTAGTTGTAGGTGTTTTTTGTATATGCTGTTTAACAGATTTGGGAAGATCCCATCTCTTCTTAATTGGCTGAGAATTTTTACCATGAATGGATGTGTTTTTTTCTTCTTTACACTCTTAATATGGAGGGTTACATTGATTAATTTTCAAATATGAAATCAGCCATACTTTCCTGATTTAAAACCAGATTGGTGGTGGTATATTATTCTTTTTATAGATTGCTAGATTTTTTTACCTTTCTATTTTGAAATAATTTCAAACTTAAAAGATATTTGCAAAAATAATACAAAACCAATAAGAGAACTCTAATATACCCACTACGCAGATACCCAGACTTACAACTTACCAACACCATCGATTACCAAAACTTTAAATCAACCCAAATAGAAACTAATCCATTCCTGTTGGTGTGAGCCCATTGTAAATAGGAACTTTTGATGGGGATACTTCACTTAAGGTGTGGCCCAACTGAATCAGGTTTAGTCACCAACCCACCACCACCAGCAACTTATTTTTATATAGGGAAATTGTGGGTTACAGAACAATAATGCAAAAAATACAGGATTTCCATATACCATCCTATGATTAACACCATGCATTGGTGTGGAGCTTTTGTTACAATTGACAAAAGGATATTTCTATAACTGTACTGTGAACTATAGTCCATGGATAAACTTTGGGTTTACTGTTTGAATTGAGCAGTTCCATGGATTTTTAAAAAATTTTATTCTAATATCATATATACAACTTAAGATCTTCCATTTTAATCACATTCAAATACATAATTCAGTTCTGTTATTGATATTCACAATACTGTGATACCATCACCACCATCCATTACCAGAAAGTTTCATAATCCCGAATAGGGACTCTACATTTTAAGAATTAACTTCCTATTTTCTAATAACCCTATCTCCTGGTAACATACATTGTAGATTTTAACTCTTTGAGTTTGCTTATACCAATGATTTCCTATCAGTGGTATCTTACACTATTTGCCCTTCTGTGTCTGGCTTATTTCACTCAAGATGATGTCTTCAAGTTTCATTCATGTCACATGAATCAGAATATCATTCCTTTATACAGCTAAATAATATTCCATTGTGTACATACATTGTGTTTATACATTCATCAGTTGATAGGTACTTGGGTTGCTTCCATCTCTTGGCAATCATAAACATTGTTGTCATGAACATTAAGCGTGGCAATATCTGTTTGAGTCTCTGCTTCCAATTTTTTTTAGTCTATACCTAGAAGTAGGATTGCCGGGTCTTAACTTCCTGAGAAACTGCCAAACTGTCTTTGATAGCAACTGTTCCATTTTACATTGCCACTAGCAATGAATGTAAGTTCCAATTTCTCTATGTCCTCTCCAATATTTGTACTTTTCCATTTTTTAAATAGTAGATGTTCTAGTGGGTGTGAAATGGTATATCATTGTGATTTTGATTTGAATTTCCCTAATAGCTAATGATATTGAGCATCTTTTTATGGGATTTTTTGACATTTGTATATCTTCTATGGTGAAATGTCTATTCAAGTCTTTTGTCAGTTTTTTAAAAATTGGTTTGTTTGTCTTTTTGTTGTTGAATTGTAAGATTTCTTTATATATTCTGGATATTAAATGCTTATCACATGTTTGTTTTCTAAATATATTCTTCCTTTGTGTAGGGTGCCATTTTACTTATATGATAAAATCCTTTGAGGCAGAAAAGTAATTTTGATGAGGTCCCATTTATCTATTTTTCTTTTGTTGCTTGTTCTATGGATTTAAAGTCTAAGAAACCATTATCTGACACAAGGTTCTGAAGATGCTTCTCTACATTTTCTTTTAGGAGTTTTACAGTTCTGATTCATGTACTTAGGTCTTTGATTCATTTTGAGCTGAATTTTGTATATGGAGGAAGGTAGGGTCTACCTTCATCCTTTTGCAAAATCCAGTTTTCCCAGCACCATTTTTTTAGGAGGTATTGGGCATCGAATCTGGGTATCAGTTGCTCAACAATTCAAGCTACATCCGTTCCCCAGCACCATTACTTAAGGGGACTACTCTATCCCAATTAATTTGTCTTAGTCCACATGTCAAAAATAAGTTGGCCATGAACTCCAAGTATACCTAGAAGTGGGATTAGAAGTTATTATCTAGAAGTTAGATAACATCAGATGATGTTATCTAAGATACACTTGGAAACAATTTTTTTCCTTCAAATTAAATACCAAGACTCAAAGATTTTTGCAGAAATGAATACAGTCTAACTGAACTATGCAATCAGTCATCCTGTCCCCTGCCAAATAGCCAATGCACAACAATGAAAGAAGACAAAGGACAGTGCTACCTGTATATGAAGGCTATAGAATGAGCAGCTTTCCTAAGGCATCTCTGTGAACTGATCTTGCTCAATTAAAACTATGTTAAAGCACTGAAGCAAATAGATGAAAACCTGATTTATTGGCCCTGTTCCATTAGACAGAGGTTCACCAAGATCACCCAATACCTAATTCAAATTCAAAAATTTACACTAAAGTGATAGAGGAAACTTGCTCCTTTGAGTAAGAAGATGGAATGTGGGGGGGGGGCAGGAAAAGGGATTAACAGCTTCTCAGTTGAAGAATGCCATTGTAAAGGAATTATCAGAGAGACTGAAACAAGATAGGTGTGGTGACATCTACAACTTGCCCAATTATATCTTCAACAAGGCTTTGGAACAGCAGGAGGCAGAGTGACTCTTCAGATGCTGAAAGAAAAAGACTAGGATGAGGAAGATGACAAAGAGGTGGGAAAAAGAAAATTTCTAGAGGCTGATGAGGTAGATGAGAGTGACATAAGTGGCTTTGAGGACATGGATCAAGTGGATGCCAACAGTGATGAAGATCAGGATTCTAGATCCTCTAGTGAGGAAGAAGAAAAGACACTTAATGCCAAATACAAAGGCAAAACACCTTTGAAAGGACATTTGTGGAGAAAACAAGCCTATGTAGAGGTTGGGTATAAGCAGGAAACAGAGCCCATGGTCAAGACCAAAACCACATGATTTCCCTTCAAACATTTATAATAAGGCCTGACCATTTTTAAATTCTTTTTTTCTTTTATCTTAAGCACATACACACCTAAATTTTTGCTCTTTCATGTTGTATTTGACACAATATTTGTGTTTTCAATATTTATGCCCTTTATGTGGGCAAGAAATCTAGGAAAGTAGAGGAAAGTCTTAAATTGTGAATTGAGTATTTTTATAGCATTGACATATATATTAGAGTAACAGCATGAGTCCAAGAAGCTTAACAGACAAGTTCTTGAGGCTAGGATGAGATTGTGGTTGTAAGTATTTCTAAATTTAAAAGGGTGCGCATCCCTGTTTCCTTGGTGTTTTTTATTTCCCTCCTAGCATTTATTTAGAAATGGCAGGGCTTAAAATTGTTCTTCTCTTCCTTTCCTTATCCCTATGGGAATAAAAGGAAGAAAACAGAAATTCTAACATAATGTTTAGTATAAAAATACCTTTATCCTTAAATAAGTAAATTAATATAATCTAGGATAGAAAGAAAATTCTCTCTTTGGTAAAGTAATACAAATATTAGGTTCCAACATAGGGAGTACCTTCAGAAACCTGCTGAAATTTTATGATACAGTCCATTACCTTGCTGTCTTTGTATATTTGGAGACTTTTCACCAGGAGTACCGAAACATGAAACCAAATAGACTTTGATTTTGTTATTGTTGCTACTTTTACCCTTCTACCTTGATTTTTCTTTCTTAGTAAAATGCTCAAAGAAGTAAAGGATGAATGGTCCTAGGGGACATTTCACAGAGTTGTTAGAACAGGTTTTACTTTAAAATCTGTATTGACATGCTGAGTCCTCCTGGCTCAAGAAGCATCCACTTCAAAATCCCTAGAGTTCACAGGCTGTGCCTCGTGAAGGAGGACAGGCTCTTGATTTTGATGCTTGTACTTATGAACCTTTTCTTGGGAAATTGAAACTTAGCCTGGTATTATATGTTTCTTAAGAGTTACCTCCTGAAAACCTCTTTTTTTGCTCAACTGTGGCCTCTTTCTAAGCCAAAGTCAGCCTATAAACTCACTACCTTTTCTCTGGCATACATAGGGCATGACTCCCGGGGATGAGCCTGCCTGGAACCAAGGGATTATTACCAAGTGCATTTGAGAAAAGACCTTGACAGAAAGAGGAAATAACAAATGCAAATGAGTTTTTATGGCTAAGAGATTTCAAAGTGAGTTAGGAGGTAATTCCAGAGGTTATGCTTATGTACATCTTAGGAGGATCTCACTGACTGCCGCATTAAACAGTACCTCAAGCAGGGGTGCTCCTGAGGGCTCTAGAGACATCTGGACACTGTAGGCAGGGCAGACAAACTCAGGAATTTGGCACTCTGTCAGTGGGCCTTACCTTGTTATATATGATGACCTATCCCCTCAATGTATCAGAGTTGGACTTATAATCCTACATATGGTTCCTGTGTCCTTTTAATTTGAACCTACAATTAGCACTATACTCATTAAATCTATGTCCCAGAGACTTAAATCTTCTGGCTGTTCATATGCCCATTGAGCCCTAACTCTCAACACAATTGCAAGCAAAACCTACCATCCATAACATTGGACTCACCCAGGACAACTGACAAAAGAATGATGGACAATGCCCAACCCAAAATACAAAGTATCTACAACTGCAAGCCTGACAGGTCCACCTATCTGCCCCATAGGATCTAAGGCCCCTCTCAGTTGAAAGCAGAATGGGCATCACCATCACAAAATCCTCACGATTGAGGAATGGACAAACATAAGGGGGGAATGCGACCATGGACTAAAGTAGACTAATTTTTATTCTAGTAATAGAAGAATTTGTAACAATGATATAAAGGCAGTGGTCACCAGAGGTTCTGAGGAGAGAGAGAGGACAGAATAAGTGTAACACAGGGCATTTTTTTGGACATCGGAATTGTTCTGCACGACATTGCAATGACAGATACAGTCCATTATGCATTTGGTCAAAACCTATAAAATTGTGCACTGAAAAGTGTAAACCATAAAGTAAACTATAGACCGTGGTTAGTAGCAATACTTCAATATGTTTTCATCAATTGTAACAAATATATCACACTAATGAAAGTTGTTAATGGGGGAAAGTGCAGAGGGGGAAGGGTGAGATATATCAGAATCCTATATATATATATATTTTAATGGTAATGGGACTGGGGATTGAAGCTGGAACCTTGTATGTGGAAAGCTGGAGCTTAACCACTGAGTCATATTGGATCCCCTGAGTTGGTCTTTTCATTTGTTTGCTTTTTGTTTGTGTTTTGTGTTTTTAGGAGGCAACAGGAACCGAACTTGTGACCTTCCATGTGGGAAGCAGGCACTCAATCACTTGAGCCACATCCACTCTAAGAATTCTATATTTTTGATGTAACATTTATGTGATCTAAAGCTTCTTCAATAATAATAATAATTTAAAAATCACATCAAAGGGAACCTGAGGGGCTGGCTGTAGCCCAATTGGTAGGGTGCCGGTTTACCACATAGGAGGCCCTGGGTTTGGTTCCAGGGGCCTCCACGAGCAGGCAGACCGCCTTGAGAAGGAAGGCTGCCACAGGCAGGGCAGGCCACCACAGGCGGGGCAAGCCTCTACGGGCAGGGCAAGCCCCCATGAGCAGGGCAGGACCCCGTGAGCAGGGCAAGCCACCCTGAGTAGGCAGGCCACCGCACAGTGAGCTGACTCAAGGTCGCCGCGGCCAGGGGAGACAAGCAGACACAGAAGAATGCAAAGATGAACACAGCAAGAACAAGCAGAAAGCAGGGGATATGTAATAAATAATTTTAAAAAAAGGGAACCTGAATATTAATTTTAGCCTGACAGGGAAGGGTAAAATTATATGGATTTATCCCACAAATGACTGGAATTTTAGTGAATCAAAAATTGTAAACCAAAAAGAAAATAAATGTCATAAAGTTCTTGAAAAAAATAAAAATAAGAAATTAGTTGTAGATTTTTGAATAAAAAAGAAAAAGCAGCTGCTTAATACCAGTCAAGGGAAATTAAGATAGATCTAGGTCTTGAAAACTACCTGAGATTAAAAAGTTATGAAATAATTTTAATACACTGATAAAACTACAAGAACAACAACAAAATCAATTGGCCATATAAATTTGTGGGTTGATTTCTGAGCTCTCAGTTTGATTCCATTGGTCTATATATCTGTCCTTGTGCCAATACCATGCTGTTCTGATGACTGTGGGTTTGTAATTACTTTTAAGATCAGGAAGTTAAGTCCTCCAATTTTCTTCTCTCTTTTCAAAATGGTTTTAGTTATTTTGGGCCCCTTACTCTTCCACATAAATTTAAAGACTATCTTTTCCATTTTTTGCAAAGAGAGATTGCATTGAATCTGTAATTTGTTTTTGGATAGAAATGACACCTTAACTATGTTTAGTCTTCCAATCCATGAACATGGAATGTTCTTCCATTTAGTTAGCTCTTCTTTGATTTTTTTTTACAACTGTTTTACAGTTTTCTGTGTACAAATCCTTTCTATTCTTAGATTTATTTCTAGAAATCGGATCCTTTAGTTGTTATTATAAATGGAATTTTTTTCTTGATTTCGTCTTCCAATTATTCATTGCTACTATATAAATACACTACTGAGTTTTGGGTGTTGATCTTGTATTTTATCATACCACTTTGCTGGCTTCATTTATTAGCTCTAATAGTGTTGTTGTGGATTTTTCATGATTTTCTGTATAGAGGATCATGTCATCTGCACATAGGGAAAATTTTACTTCTTCCTTTCCAATTTAGATGACTTTTATTTCTTTTTCTTGCCTAATTGCTCTGACTAGGGCTTCCAATATAATGTTGAGTAACAGTGGTAACATTGGGCATCCTTATCTTGTTCCTGATGTTAGATGGAACATTTTCAGTCTTTCAACTTTAAGTATGTTAGCTGAGTTGTTTTCATATATGCCCTTTATCATATTGATGAGGTTCCCTTGTATTCCTAGTTTTCTAAGTGTTTTTAGCAAGAAACAGTGAGGGATTTTCTTCAAATGTTTTCTGTGTCAATTGAGATGATCATGTGGTTTCTCCCCCTTCACTTTGTTTTTGTGGATTACATTAATTGATTTTATTTATTTTTTTCAAAGATACTTAGATTACATAAATGTTACCTAAAAAAATATAGGGGATACTTATATGCCCCACTCCCCACACCTACCCCATTTTTCCACATTAACAACATCCTTCATTAGTGAGGTACATTAATTGCAACTGATGAACACATTTTGGAGCATTGCCACTAATCATGGATGAAAGTTTACATTGTAATTTACACTCTTTCCCACCCAATTCTATAGATTATGGCCAGATATATAACAGCCTGAATCTGTCATTGTAAAGTCATTCAGGACAATTCCCAAGTCCTAAAAATGGCCCATATTACACCTGCTTTTCCCTCTTCCTGCCTTCAGAACCTCCAGTGGCCACTGCCTCCACATCAATCATAGATTGATAGACTCTCAACACATCTATAGGAGAATACCAATAAGTCTACTTTAGTCCACAGTTCATTCTCCAATACTCAGGATTCTGGGATAGTGATGTACACTACACCTCTAACTGAGAGGGGGCTGCAATCCTATAGGGCCAATGGATGGGACTCTCTTGATTGCAGTTGTAGACCTTCTCAGTTCCTTGGTATGGTAGTTGTCCATCATCACCTCCTTGTTAGTTGTCCTGGGTAAGACCAATGAACTGGAGAGTAGGTGCTGCAACTTTGCTGAAATTCAGCGCCCAGCTGGCACATGGACAGCCCAAAGATTTAAGTCTCTTGGACATACCTTACCAACTCTAGTACTAATTATAGGTTCAAATAGAAGGACAGAAGAACCATATGTAGGGGAACCACAAATGAGTCCAACTCTATCACACTGGGGAGTATAAATTCCAAAGCAGGGCCCACTGGTAAGGCATCAAACTCCTGAGCTATCTGCCCTGACTATAGTGCCTGGATATCTCCAGAGTCCTCAGGAGCCCCACTATTTGGGGGTATTATCTACTTTGGCAGTCAATGAGATCCTGCTGAGACTTGCATGAATGTAGCCTCTGGAATGACCTCCCGACTCACTTTGAAGTCTTTTAGTCATATGAATTCATTTGGCTTTAACTTTTCCCCCTTTTGGTCAAGGTCTTTTTCCAGTTGCATTGGTAGTTGATGCTTGGTAGTAATCCCTCAGTGTCAGGGAGGCTCATCCCCAGAATGCATGTCCCATGCTAGGAGGAAGGTAATGTATTTATATGCTGAGTTCGGCTTACAGAGAGGCCACATTTGAGCAACAAGGATACTCCCAGGAGGAAACTCTTATGCACCCTATAACACTAGGCTAAGTTTCAATTTCAAGAATAAAGGTTCATACACACAGTCATCAATATCAAGGGCACATCAATCGACCATCCTCCTACACTAGTCATTGCCCCTGTACTCGGGATTCTTGCTGTTTCATTAGAGAAAGTGGCAAAGCTCCCCAGAATGGGAATTTCATATTCATTCAGTTATTGTGTGAATCTCCACCCATCATAACAATGCCCTATGAATATTTGAACACATTTATATGCCGTAAACATATGTCCAAGTGAGTTTCCTCCCATGTATCTCCTATCATTGACACCTCACACCAGTTATCCTCCCCTGCCACAGTTGTAACCCTTCTGTGATCAAAAACTTGAAAAATGAAGCCAATAAAATAGCTAAATAAATTTAATAAGAAAATGAAATAATGATGATATTTTAAAAAGAAATAAAATACAAAAATATTTTTAATAAAAATAAAAAATATACATTTGAAATAATAAAAAGCAATGAAAAGATATTTAAATTCTTTTGACATTTCTCTTTCATCACTCTAAGATCTGTTGCCCTATATGTACAGTGACATTTTCTTACATTTATTCCCCCAGTGTCTTACTTTTTCATTTTGTCTTTAAAGAAGTTTTAGGTTACAGAAAAGTCAGGTATCGAATACAAGGGACTCTCATATACCCAACATCTTCCCCCTTTCCCCACTTCCCCTACTAATAACATTTTATATGTGGATGGTAAGTTTATTACAACTGATGTAGAAATATTAAAAAGTAGCTACTAATCATGGTCAGTGGTTTATATTATATTTTACATTTTAGACCATATACTTTTATAAATTTTGATATAATTTAACAAGGCCTGTTTCCATCATAGCAAAATCATATA
>PVKH010046889.1:0-10343 GCA_004027955.1 Chaetophractus vellerosus | reverse complement strand
TTCCTGCCGGCTGATTTTTTTTTTTCTTTCTTCTTGTAAACTACTTGCAGGTTCAGGCAACCAAACCCACGGAAACCCTCTCCACCCCCGTCAGACCCTCCCACTCTCGGTGCCCACCACCCCACTCACAGGTCCACTGGTGAGGCCGCGGACCTCCCTTCCCCCTCTCCCGGGAATGGAACCCCACCCCCGTGTTACCCGCCGGGGCAAAGAGAACCCACGATTTTATGCTGCACGGCTGAACTCACACTCCAGCCGCCTCCAGACCAATGGAGCCAATATTCCTGTGCCCCAAGCTCGCCGCAAAGACCGCGCTCCTCTGCTCTTGCTCCCAATCGGCCACCCCCTAACTGAGAGCTGGTGAGTGCAAACCTAAACCGTCGACGCCATCTTCCCTACTCTCCTGGAGTGATAAATTCTGAGGATTGAGGTGTCAATCAGCAAAGTTTGAGAAATTAGGTGCCAAGTTTCTATCTCTAATTTTTTAATGGAGTAAAAAGATATAGTATGGTTGGACAAAGAGAAGGCAATGAGAACATAGCAGAGGTTTTTCTCCTGCTCAAACTCCACTTCCCATCAAGTGAGTAGGTATTTACTGAACAAGGCAAACTTTTAGGATGCAAATAACTTAAGGAGGGCTAAAACAGTGAGTTGATTAAGTTTCTTAAAGTGATGTTTCACTAATTATTGTCTGAAACAGGAAAATAAGTTTGTTTAGGAAAAATTGTTTTGTTCTCAAATAAATTTGTATAACATTAAGTTAAACTGAGTTAAATAGGTTTCTCTATCTGAGGCATTATATAGAGCTTTTAATATATTAATGGGCAGGCAGGTTCTTCCAAATTGTTTCATTAGGAAACATTTTACTCAGTATCCTTACGAACACCTTCAGGAAGAATTCTCAGCAGAGCACAGTTTAGGAATCAATCTTTTAAAATCCTTTCTGAATGCAGCATTATAGAGAAGTGGGAGTAAAAGAGCCCCCCCCCCCCCGTTATCATAATGGCATTTGGAGCAGCACCTAAGACTCTATCTTCTACACATACCTGGACATAATGATAAGCGCTAGCCTGTCACTGGAAATTGTGGTATATATATGGATCCTTGTATTTAGTAGGGGCCAAATCAGGCCTGTTATAATTTAGTATTACAAGGATTCAGGCACAAAGACATGTAAGCTATGATTGGAGAGGATTGCAGACCTCCCTTTTCCCAAGGGATCAGTGAAAGAATTTCGCTTTTAATTTATATAATTGAGAAACTACATCATTTATTTAGCTTATGGTTTAATTAGACATCTATAAATTCTCATCTGTTGTTCTTGGTAGGACAGAGAAGGTAGACTTGTAAAATCCCATAGACAGCTATATTGTTCTAGTGTCTTCTAAAAATAAATGTGTCTTTGTGCGTTACACATGCACAAGTGGATTTCCTTAATACAACTTTGACTTGGAATTATATATATTTGTATATAACCTTGGTATTATACATTTGAACTTCATTTCTTTGTATAGCTGTGGATTCATTTGTTTATTCATTTGTCCAACAAATATTTATCCAACAAAGTATGTGCATTATGCTAGGCACTCAGGATACAAGGATTTATTAGATATTCATTTATTTTAAAAAGTTCTAGTCATTGAGATTATATCCTTATATAATTAAATACATAAATCAGTACAAGTTTACATACATATATAATTTTATATATTTGTTTATATATGTATATATGCATATAAATTATTAACGTTATAAATTATTTTTGTAGCTAACAAAGTAAAAATATTCTGAACTCCATATTGAAGTAGTATTTAAATATTTGATCAAAATATAAGGTAGTCATATAGCTAATAATGATATTTTCTATGGACTCTGGAAACATAATAAGACATTTTTATAATCTATGATAGGCTTTTGAAGTATTTATAAAACCTCAGAAGTTGAAACATACTTTTCTTAATTGCATTAGTGATGTCTTATTTTTCCATTGCCAATGAAAATTTTAAATGTCAAGCCATATTTTACAAAATGCCTATTTTATAATTGTAAAATTATTACTCAGAGAGTGACTTAGCTTTATGTGATATTCAGTTAACATTTATTAAAATATATTTTCAATTAAATATTAAAATGCATGCCAGCAAATCTGCATGACTAGGATCTGGATGTTCACTGTGTCAATTGGGTTATGATAAAATCAGCTTTATTTATTTTTCCTGCAAATTGAGACAATTATTATTATTTTGTGAGCAGTTTCCTATCATGTAGCTACAGCCACAGAAACAAGAAGATTTTAATTTTTAACACATTATTAAAATGGCCTCCTTTTGTAAATTAGGCCAAGTAGGTCAATTACTAAATCTTTCTAGAGATGAGAATATTGACATAATTCAAAGGAGAACTGGGAGAAGAATATTAAATACTGCTTCAATACTTGATATCTTAATATTTCTGAATGTCATCATAGCTGGCATTATTTGATGATTGAAGAAGATGACAGTTTACAGTCTGTATTACATACTGTATGATTGCATCTGCACATGAAAATAAATGCATGTACAATATTAAAAAATCCTCTGTGGAAGTGTCTCTTCAATTTTATTTAAGAAAAAAGACAAGCCACTGTTTCAATATCATATAGGATAAATCAGAAGTTTCAGAAAATAAAAATAGATTCATGAAGCACAATAATCTCTTCATATAACTTTCCCTTGAGCAATTTAGTCTATTATTATATTTAGTAGGTTCCCCCCATTGCATAGTGCTATGTTTTCCTTTTATATTCACTAATTTATGTATGAGAGCATGTAGTATAAACTTAGTATGTTCTATCATAAGAGATAACTTTAAAATTCTGTTTTCTTAGTTATTTAAATCCCCAATATTATTGGTGTTATAGTTAATATGAACAATGATGTGTATGAAACACAGAAATCCGAGATGGTAGTTTCATCTATGCCAATAGTTATTTTTTTCTACAGCAGTTTTTTAAAATGCTCATTTTGTTTATTGAATTTGTATATTCCTTTCCTTCTGAACTAGTTTGTGCCCTTAAAATGTCTACCTGGAAATTTATTTAAATGTTGTGAGGAATCTAACAGTGGGATTTATTTTGTTATGATTTCAGAAGGAAATGTACTGTTTACTAATAGTGAATGAAAGTTCTTGCCCCTGCTGTACCCAACACATCTTGCATCTAGTAATGCGTGGCAACCACATTCTGAAGTGATTTTGTGAAACACCAGTGGGAAAGATATTGAATAATGATGAGTAAATCTAAAAGTAATAAATTTTAGTTTTAAATGTCATCAAAGTGTTTCCTATTTAAAACAGTACAATATATTTTTAAAATCTCTTCTTTAGTCTTATAATTGCTTCATCCGCTCCTGGGTATTTAACTTTTTTGGAAGCATAACATTTCTTTCCTCTTTACTTTTACCTCTATTACCATAAATCTCTACAGGTTTTTCAACTGAATTCTGTTTTCCAACTCTCTGATCTATATCATAATTGGTATAGTAGATGTAAGGCTTAGCTTTGAGACCAATGGATTTTCACTAAATTTTTGTGCATTACTCTTTAGTTACTAATGGTACAAAATATTTTTTTTATCATTTTCTAAACTTTTCTTGGAATTTTTATATACTTGGTCAAGTAAAATCTTAAACTTTCATTGTTAATTAAACTGGTTGCCATATTGTTGTGAAAATGCACAGTTCATTTTCAAAGCACAACTTTGTTTATTTCTAAGAATACTTAATATGTGTCATTTACAACTTTAAATATGATTTCAGCAAGAATATTTTTACATTGTTCTGTGCCAGCCATAGTTGTAGATATGATCCATTACCATTGTAGATATTATGATGAAGAACTGTTGCTATTCATGTTGCCATTACAAAACCACTGACCCCCAAGTTTTTATGCATCAGTCTAACGGAAGTAGGTTTTTTGAATCTGCCTGTAATTCCAAACTTTAATTTTTCCCTTATAAATCTTATAAAAATCTTGACATTATATTATGTTTTGTGTTATATAATAATCTCTTTATTTTATGTCTCCCACGATTGCATGCTAGCTATATGAGAAGTGTGAGCTTGTTTATCTTGTTCACTGTATGTCTGAAGAGCACAGTTGGTGATCAATATCATTGTCAAATGAAAAAATAAATGATTAATATTTCTTCATGGAATTCTTGATTGGAAAGGAAAATTTTCTTCATTGTCAGAAATATGAAATCAGGTCCCTGGGACTGTGCAAAAGAGCACTGAGCACTAGACATCCCCAATTACAATGTTGAATGTGTTTCTCACAGAAATATCATATCCATTAATTATATATTATTGGGGGGACCCAGGGTCCCCACGCCCCCAAGTGCTCAGCATGTAGCCACTCGTGTGTCCTAGACTTAAGTTAAAGGCTAACAACCCTCCCTGAGGGGAGAGAATGTATAGATGGTTATTGTAAACTCTAATCTTCCCAAAGCTTTTAAACGTCCTTGATAAACGTCCTTCCTGTGAGCATAGTAAAACATCATCAGATCTCATGTGTATGCTTCATGTGACCCTAGTAGGAACTCTGTTCTCATACCCTATGGAATGTACTTGTTCTGAAGTCACTTATATCATCCCTCATTTTCCTGCCCCTTTGCCGAGTGCTATTCTTCATTCTCTGAACTACTTACTGCCTTATGCATCAATAAAGCTTATGCCTGACTAAATGCCAGGTGTGTTCTTTGGTCTCACAGCCCGGACATCTCATGCCCTTCAGGAGTTGGGGTGTTACAATTACATGTGTTGATAGTTTTTTGGCCTTTTATAGGACTTCAGGAACTGAATTTCCCTTAAGAAAGGTGTTTTATTATGGGGATATGATTTATAAATTTCAAATAGGTTTAATTGCAAGTAAAATGAGTGTGCACCTTTGTTATAAGCTAAACTGCCTAACCCATATTATCCACATTAGCTGATAAAAATTAAGTGCTATAAGGGAGCAAATGTAGCTCAAGTGGTTGAGCGCTTGCTTCCCATGTATGAGGTCCTGGGTTGGATACTTAGTACTCCTAAAAACAAACAAATGGAAAAAAAAACCCTCTCATTGGGAAGTGGATGTAGCTCAGTGGTTGAGCACCTGCTACCCATGTATGAGGTCTTGGGTTCAATCCCCAGTACCTCCTAAAAAAATTAAGTGATATATAATGAGTATATGCCATTAAAATTAAATATTAATATACTGTTTTGACAGTTTTAGCTTTAATGGATCTCTACATGAAATACCAGTTACTCTGCTTTTGTAAATAACTGAATTTACATGAGCTTGCAGTTCAAGTATTTTGCAAAATTTACCATGGAAGCCAGGCCAAATCCATTCTGGAAAGCATCACTCTTTCGTAGAATTATGTAGTAGTTAACGCTCTTCATCAACCAGTTACTCCAGCATTTAAAAACCAAACTCAAGCCACCCGCAAATTAAAATCCACACATTAATCACAATTGCCACTATGATTTCATTAAAAATACAATTTTGATACAAAAATAAAAAGCATATTATTCCAAAATAAAGAATAATTCATTAAATTAGGCACATTTTGTTTTTTGAAATACTACATTTTTTCTCATTTCTTTAAGAGTTAGTACAGACTTTGTCCTGGTCCATTGGCTAACGTTTGGGAGTAATATAAAATTTATTTCATTACAGAGCAGAATACCTGACTTCGTGTCCAGGATTTTAATTAATCTGCCATGCTCCCTCTGCCACAGACATACTTTGGTAAACTTACCTCGATTTGTATGTGAACAAATAAACTAATTAAAGTTTGTGTGTTTTTGTAGAAAAACTTTTACAGTGCTATAGTGTTTACCATTATTTCTAACTCGGTGTGTCTACCCAGACACTGCTAGGCAGATTTATTCAACATGTATTGTTTTGTGTTCCTTTATGAAGAGTTGCTTTTCTGTAGACAAAGCAAGCTGCCAAACAGAATATAATTACACAGTATTAATATAAGATGCCTAGAGTAAGTTGGGCCTGGCTGAATAAATTTATCCTTAAGATACTTATCTAAGTTTTAATCACGCTGCTTAGGCTTCAGCAAACTACAATCTAAGCGAAACTTTAATATGAGAACTTAATGGACTGTAGCCCCTCCTTTGAACTCAGAATCCTGTGGTGATGCTGATGCCAGTGAGTGTTGTCTTTTTCCCCAAATCTATAACAGACTTGGAAACATACTTGTACACAGACCCAGACCCAGAAACAGATACACACACACACATACACACACTTCCCTAGTATTTAGTACTTAACAGCACATGGACTATGCCCAGGACTAAATGTATAAATATGTTAGAAGCCTTGCTAAAAACAGTCGATGCTAGAACACTATGGAATAATTCTCTGGGAATAACCCTACATTTGAATCCATATCTGAGTCCATGGACATCTGACTATATTTCTGGTTCTGGATCTTAACTTTTCTCCTGGATATGATTTTTGAACATTTCTTACTTGCTTTTGGTGCCTTCATTCAATGGTTCAACAAAATAACATTTATTGTAAACTTTTTTCTTTACTAAATATTGTGTGCATTGTAAATAGAGGGATGAAAGACACTCTTCCATAGTTCATAGCCGAATGGAGAAAACAAGCTGTAAATAGGCATTTATCAGTGAGATGAATTCTGTGGGGAAGTATCTAACTGACTCCTTAGATTATATAGCCTTATTCTAATTTTGTGCATAGGAGAATATGTTAATTCACAAATATTATCCACCTCTTACTATGTGCCACTGACTGTGTTTGGCTTTAGAAAATCAAATATGGATATCTTATCTCTGTTTTCAAAAATCATTATGCCAATATATTTGATGGTTCCATGCCACTTTTTGTCATAATGGCATTTACCATTTCTGGGACTAGGTGTCTTCTAGGTTGTTACACATTGTCATAGAAGGCATATGTGAAGAAGGAAGCAATTTGTTGAAACAAATGGTATGCCTCAATGTTTTGATTCCAACTGATCTTGTTTAACCTCATTAAGGATCATTGTGTATTCATTATTCAGGCCAGGATAAATCTTGATTAAGGGGAGAATTATTTTTCTGAGACCAGAATCTGGGGTTAGCAATTACTGAATTCCTTTCCTAAATATTTTTCATAGAGATACATATGAATGTCTGGTTGTACACATGGAATTATTGAAACATGCTCCTCCCTGAACATTCAGGCCTCACTTTCTGCCCATCTCCAGAGAAGGAAAGGCCATATAATCATGTGTGTTCCCACTTCCCTCTTGCATATGGGGAAGGGATTGTGGCCTTTTAGTATGTTATGCAGACCTATACTCTGATTCCTCAAGTGACCTGAATGATTTTCTGCGTACATTTCATTAAACATTTCTTTATTGCAGGCAATCTTAATTTCTTTTTTGTTTTGCATATCCTTAAACAAAAAAAACTTCAAATAAGATCATCGTCTGTTTTCATTTCATAGGTATATACATATAACCATTCAAGAACTGAAATGTTATTTTGAACTTCCATTCTTATAACAGGAAAAGATTACATTCACCCACAAATAAAATGTTCTGTATGATTGTTCATGATGTGTAACTGGCATAAACAAAACATTAAGACAAATGAGAGGGTAGATTGAAAAACTGTAAAGAAATTGAAGCGTTAGCTCTATCTCTGCAGCAGTATAAAGGAATGGCAGTCATTATGTTCCCAAAAAAAGTCTGGATGAGATTTATGTATCTTGAAGGAATATTGTTCTAATTTAATTTTTAAATATATTGAAAAGAATAGTGAGTTTATGGATTGTAACTAGGGGGAGGGGAACAAATTCTTCTCAATTGCATTGAACTCCTCCTTTTGTATTTTTATGCCTGCAATCTGGGTCTCACCTGGGATTCTATTTAAGAAGAAGAATAGTTTTGCCATTGCTTTTAGGTCTCTAGAATGACTACTAGAGGCAAACTCAAATACCAATTGTAGGAACTTAAATATGTTAAAAAAAAATCAAACCTAACCAGAAAAAAGAGAACAAACCAAAAAAATATAGCTAATAGTGATAAGGGCTCTTCTTCATAAAAACTGGGTTGGGTTGTAAGAGAAAGTATTTTAGTACAAAAATAGTCTATAATATGAATGAAAGGTGATTTACATAATATTTTCTTAGTGCACATAGTTTTGGTGAATTTCTACTTAGAGTATTTGAAAACAAGAACCAATTCAATAAAATTTACTGAGAACCCAGGTATTTTGCTGAAGGATACAAAAATAGGAACATGATATTGCTCCTTCTCTCAGGGAATTTTGGTTTAGTTAGAGAAACAGGCACATTACAGAAATCTATGATTCAGTGTACTATAGTCATCCAAATTTGTTGGACTAGTGCTATGAACAGACTTTTACAGAAATCTGGTTTAGCATTAGAAACACCCAGGAGAGGCAGTGCAAGTGGTTACGAATCAGGATTCTGAAGAAATATTGCTTGAATCACAGCTTCACAACATATTAGCTTTCTTAATCTTTCCAAGTTGAGTTTTTCCTTCTAAATAATAATAATTTCCTCATTGGGGTCTGGTAAGGATAACCTGTGCTAATAAGGTATTTAGAAAAGTTTAGTTATAGATTAATGTTTCAATAATTTTTAAACAATTATTATTATCTTGTAAAATACATATTTCTGGGTCCCAGGATTCTGCAAGTCTTGGGTAGAACCCAAGAATCTGTGTTTTTAATAATCAACATAGGAAGATACGATACAGCTAATTATTAAACAAGTGTTTGAAAATCTTTGTTCTAAACAATTCAAGTTGAGTATATTAAGAAAAGCAACTAGATACTTTACAATAGTATTATCAAGTATAATAGAACAACTGAAAGCATATTGTTATGAATAAACATTTTATCAAGAAATAGAAGGAAAAAGAGAAAAATCAAGTAGGTTTCACATACCTAAATATTAAGCTTAAATTTTCTGGATATGTATATATTTTTATTTAAGCATGACCTCATTATATTGAATGAGAATTCAGTGCACATACTTACCTAGGAAAAAGTGGCCAATATATATTAATGAGATGCACTCAGTGTATCTCTTGCTAAATATTTAAACTCTGTAAGCTTTAAGGTATTTTAGCTGAGGAAAAAAATGAGTTAGGTGGTTTAAACAAAAAAAAATGATTACTCCAGTCATTATTCATTTTCCATCTAGAGATTCATTTTCAAAGATATGCTGCATAAATCAAATTCAATAATTTTAAATGAAAATCCAGTTTTTTAGTTATATATTCCTTATGGTTACTGATTCTATTCTTAAATACCAGTGCATCTTTTAAAACATCTTTCATTTGACAAAAATAGTTCAGATTTTTAAAAAAACAGCATAATTTTTGAGATTGATGATGTGGAGAAAGTATATAAACAGACACTCATAGTCTTTGTTAAAGAGTTTCACAGTTACACAGAAAACATTAAATTGCTTACAGTAAATTATTTACTGTAAATGCCTGGGTGGTAACATTATCATTGAACACGTAACCTCAGGCAGGCTGCTGATGTGATTAGTTTATTCTTTTATAGGCCCCTCTGTGGCAAACTTCTGTGAATAGGACAGCTATGCATTTTGCTAATTTATTAGCTCTATTTTGTTATGGATGGAGTGCTTCAATATGGAAACTTAGCAGAATTACAAATATCATCATCCTCTAATGCATTTTAGTCTACACTTTGTCACCGAGGATGAGAAAAACAGATACCAGCACATTTGTGGCATCTTCTCAACTTTGAAAAAAAATCATTACAAAAATGAATTATTTCAGCACTATGGTTGTGTGAAGCCAAAAAAGTAACTACTTAGGGAATGGTTGTCAAATAAGTATTTTAGCCTTGTTGGCAGGTTGAAGTTGTCAGTTCTAAAATATAGCTATAAATTCTTGTGAAAATTAATGAATTTAATGTACATTCAGATCTTCTGTCAAAGGAAGATTATGATAATGAAGAGTGTAATCTAAGTATTTTTCTTTGCTTTTTAAAATGTCCCCAAAAGTATGTAATTTGTTACATTTTGAAGTAGTTGAATCTCTGATTGTTTTGTTTGTATGTGATATAATTTTTAGAGGGGTCATAGTTAAATAGGATCAAAGAATTAAATAGACTCTACCGCCTACAGATATAGATCAAAGCCAGTTATTCTTCTGACTGACCTTCTTCATTTGGGCCAAGAGCCTGTTTCCTAACACATGACTTCAGAGTGTTGGTGAATTGGAGGTATTAGGGCTATAGTCTTATTTTTGTGGGATAAATGAGTGAAAATCAGCATCTCAGTGTTTGAACTTT
>PVKH010046888.1:0-10351 GCA_004027955.1 Chaetophractus vellerosus | reverse complement strand
AGAAGAAATCAAAAGACAAGGGGAAAAAGCTTTCAAGAAGGACAAAGAGGCAAATGCTTTCGAGAAAATCAGACAAGAAGAGCAGATTTGGCAAGATGGCAGTTACAGAGACCCTTTCAGTAAAGCAGTGAGGACGAATGACTGACTGGAATAAGCTCAAGGGAGAGCAGGAGGAAAGGACGAGAAAATGACAATGCAGACAATTCTTTCAAGGAGTGTCCCTGTCAAGGGGGACTAAGGGAGGACGAAGTAGCTGGAAGAGAACGTGTGGTAAAAAGAGATGTGTTTTTTTTCTTTGTTTTCATTAAAAAGGGAGCTGTTGCAACATGTTTGTGTAGTGTTGGGAATGATTTTCTATTGCGGGGAGTCATGACTAGGCAAGAAGGGACAGGACTCAATACACAAGCTGAGGCAGCCTTAGGTAGGAGAAGGGACAGAAGGGAAGGCGAGCAGGTAGGAAAGGGGGATTTGGACGTGGGGTTACTTTTAATTACTTCTTATTTCTCAGTGAAATAGGAAACAAGAATATTAGCTCAGACTGTGTGTGTTGGTGGGTCGGGGGGGATAGAGATGCGTGAAAATTTGTCATAGATTCGAGGAGACAGGAGAAAATGAGTAGAAAGTGAATTGACTAGTGGGTGGGACTGCCAGGCATTTTTTTCCCTGAGAGTAACTTACTCTTGAGGTACTTGCAACAGAATGCCAATTAAACATGTTATTGTAAAAGAAACAATAACAGGAAATCGCTATTTTTTTAAGCATGAAATATTTCAAATATTTCAAACATCTGGAAGGAATTTAATCAACACCCATGTACACACTACCAAAATTTAATCAATGGCAACATTTTGCCTCATATATCTTTTTAAGAAATAAATTACCACCGTCACAGTTGCAGTCGCCTCAGCATCCGTCTCCCATTCCATTTCCTTCCATCAACTCTCAAAGTTCATAAGAGACAAAGAAGTGATAGCAAGAAATAGTGTTCCTCTTTATCCTGGCCCATCAACAGCTCTGTGGTAACTTCATTACTCCAAATGCTATTATTCTTGCTTTACCTGTTATCTGAGTTGTCAGGGAGACGAGCACAGGAAGTTCAGAAGACAAAGCCAGGAGGCTGACACTGTAGTTAGTACCCGGGTGTAGGTCCAAGCATAGCTCAGGAGCCTGGCTGCTGGTAGTGATGTTAAAGATGGTTTCCTGGGTAAATTCCTTCTGATACCATCTCTGGCCCCAAATGTGAAACTGAAACAGAAAAAGCTCACTGGGTGAATCGCTGGCTTGAGGCTTGAAATGCCTCGATACTTCCAGTCTCACAAGCTCCCTGCCTTTCTCGCTCTCCCTCTTCACTCTAAAGTTTCTTCAACAACTGAAATGCAACAATTAGCAAACGTTGTGTTATACCTTACATATGTATCTATTTATACTTATTGTGGTAACATATTTAAACATAAATCCTTCCATTTTAACCATTTTTAAGTGTACAATTCAGTGACATTAATTACAGTTACAATATTGTGCTACCAACACCACCATGCATTACCAAAATGTTTTCATCACCAAAACAGACACTTGGTGCCCATTAAGCAATTACTCCCCACCCCACACCCCCGCCCCTACTAATCTTCAATCTACTTTCTGTCTCTACGCATGTGCCTGTTCCGGATATTTCACATCAATGGAATCATACAATATTTGCTCTTTTGTGTCTGACTTATTTCACTTAGTATAATGTTTTCAAGGTTCATCTATGTGGTAGTAGGTTTCAGAATGTCACTCCTTTTTATGGCTGAATAAACAGCCATAATGGAGACATCACAGTTTATCCATTCATCTGTTGATGGGCACTTGGGTTGTCCCACCTTTGGGTTATTGTGATTAATGCTGTGAATATTACTGTTTGAGTCCTGGCTTTTAATTCTTTGGGATATACACGTAAGAGTGGTGTAATACCATAAATATTATAATTACAGGATATTATTAGTATACTAAATATTTTTAAATCAAAAAACACAAAAGGCAGAGGCCCTGATACTGGCAAGCTTCTTTTTCTTGTTCTCTCACATGCAATTCACATGCCCAGGGGGAAAACCCATTGGCAAAGCTGCAGCAGCAAAGCCAAAGAATGTTTCCCTAGAAAGAAAATTAAGAATCCGGGCTAAAGCCTTCTCCAAAGAAGGACTTGAATGAAGATACTCCTCACTGGGCTGATAAAACTTGGGAAGCATTTTCTCCTCTGCTCAACCACTGCCCTTACCTACCCTACCCCCCACCCCACTCCTACCTCTGGTGTCCCATCCTGAGTCCACTCATACACTTTCCTGCAACATCCAAGCACCTGGGCCAAAAGATACCCTTTTCCTCCTTCTTAATATCTTTTTTTTATGTGCCTCTAATGTATTTTTCAGTTATTTTTTTATTTTTAAAGAAGCTTTAGATTACATAAATGTTACATAAAAAATATGGGAGGGGGGAGCAAATGTGGCTCAAACGGTAGAGCACCTGCTTCCCACATGGGAGGTCCTAGGTTCAGTTCCCAGTACCTCCTGAGAAAACAAAAAACAACAAGCAAAACAAATGACAAAAAAAAACAAACAAACAAACAAAAAACCAACTCAGGGAAGCTGATGTGGCTCAGTGGTTGAGTGCCAGATTCCCACAAACGAGGTCCTGGGTTCACTCAATCCCCAGCCCCCAGTACCTAAAAAAAAAAAAAACTAAACAAAAAAATATATATATGGGATTCCATATCCCTCACCCTCTCCCCTTCCCAAATGTTCCTCCATTAACAACATATTTTGTAAGTGTGGTACATTTGTTGCAATTGATGAACATATATTGAAGCATTGCTACTAACCATGGACTATAGTTTACACTTTGCACCACAGAATTTTATAGATTCTGACAAAATGTATAATGGCCTGTATCCGTCATTATAATGTCATGCAGGACAATTCCAATGTCCCCAAAGTACTCCATGTTACACCTATTCTTCCCTCTCCCTCCCCTCAGAACCTCTGGTGGCCACTGCCTTTGTATCAATGATAAAAGTTCTTCCACTGCTAGAATAATAATAAGTCCGCTTTTGTCCATAGTTGCATGCCCCCCTTATGTTAGTTCATTCCTCAATCTTGAGGATTTGGGGATGGTGATGCCCACTCTGTTTCTGATTGAGAGGGAGCTTAGATCCCTGGGGCAGATGGATGGAACTGTCTTGCTTGAAGTTGTAGACACTTTCTATTTTTTGGGATGGGTGTTGTACATCATCATCTCTTTGTTAGTTGTCCTGGGTGAGTCCAATGAACTGGAGAGTAGATGTTGCAACTCTGCTGAGATTCAGGGCTCAACTGGCGCATGAACAGACCAAAGATTTAAGTCTCTGGGACATATATTTAATAAGTATAGTAATAATTATAAGTTCAAATAAAAGGGGCAGAAGAGTCATGTGTATGGAAATTGTAAATGAGTCTAACTCTGTTACACTGGGGAGCATATATTCCAAAGTAAGGCCCCCAGACAGGGTGCTGAATTCCTGAGCTTGTCTGCCCTGTTAGACTGTCTAGATGTTTCCAGAGCCCTTAGGCGCCCCGCTGCTTGAAGCACTGTTTGCTGTGACAGTCAATGAGATCCTGCTGAGACGTGCATAAGCATAACCTCTGGAATGACCTCCCGACTCACTTTGAAACCTCTTAGCCATAAGAACTCATTTGTCTTTAATAATTCCCTTTTGTAGCAGCAGCTCATCCCATGGCCTTTCCCTTTCTTTCCCACAGCCACACCTCACTTCACAAGGTCCCTCTGACTCTCCATGCAGCACGTTCAGATCCTCGTTGACAGAGACACCCATGCACAAGCCATTGGATTCCCCATGGACACTGCCCGAACCTGCACTCTGCACTAGGCTGCGTGCACAGACGCACTGTCACGGCATCGTCGTCTCGACCCAAGGTTTCTGTCTTCAAATACACAGTAGAAGTAGTCGTTTTCCTGCTCCTGATTGCAACTGTCACTGTAAAGCTTCTATTCTTAATGGCAGCTATATAAGTAGATGTTTAGGTTTGTTGATTTTTCTTAACCTCCCACCCAAAACAAACATTTATAAATAAATGAACACTGAGTCACTTACTAAATACATCTCCTCTAGATCAGCTGTCTTCATACTTCTCCACCTCAAGCAGGTTTCATTAAATATTGAAATGTCACCAATTGTCTGTTTTGCTGCAGAGGGAAAAAAGAATGAGAAATCAGTTTATACCCTACACAAAAATATTACCTTTGACTTGAAGCACTTTCTAAGGATATGCATTTGCATGGGATTAATTTAGTAATATTTTAATTTAGAAATAAGTGATAGTAATTGAAAAAAACATGACTTTTATCAAACCTGATATAAGATATAAGATCAAAAAGATAACCAAATAGAAGATCTCTCTTAAAAGTTATTCAAACCTATTCACTGCAAACTCTCTTGGTTTACTAATATAGCAATTCATCTTCCCGGGCCTTGGACATCCTCATTTATAAAAATAAACATCAGTTGGAAATTCTGGGTTGAGAGCAACATTTCAGCAGAGAATTGCTCCTGGAGGAACTGAAAAGGCTATTTCTATCAGTCAGGCTTTTCTTGATGCAAAAAGAGGGGGATTTCTTTTGGTTTGAGCTCCCTCATGTCTTCCCATCAAAGCATTTCTTGGCCTCAGCTCAGTTTCACGGTAATCAAGCACAAGATAATTCAGATCTGGTACAGTTTAATGTAAGAGGCACACCCCCCAAACTTTTTAAAATAAAGACTACGTTGGGGATTGAATCATGTACCCCAGAAAAGACATGTTCAAATTCTAATCTGTGTTTCCTGTGGGTATGAACCCATTGTAAACAGGACCTTTTGAAATTGCTATTATTAGTTAAGGAATGGCCAAGATGAATGAGGGTGGGTCTTAACTCATATGACTGGGGGCCTTATAAAGAGAGGAACTTTGGATAGTAGAAGGTAGGCATCAAAGAAAGCCGTGGGAGGAGATCATGGGCATCACTGGAAATGATACAGCAGACTTGCCAGGAAGTTCCACAGGAACACTGTGATGATTAATACATTTTATGGCTTATTTAACAAGTCCCGAAACACGTGGGGGGAAAAAAAATACCATGGAAGCTGAGGTTTTATTGAATAACCCTCAGGGCTGACAGGATCCTGTGACAAGGGAATGTATAAGTGAAGCCAAGTTGGTAGACGTGAACCCTGTCAATGGATAAGGTAACTTGGCACAGGGAAAACCTGCTCTGCAGGTCCCAAATTGCACTTCATATGTTGCAAGACAGAGCAGATAAGAAAGTGGAGATGATACAGGATAATACGACTCTACTACTACCTAGATTAGTAGTAGTGGTCTAAGGAACCCTACATCTATGAAACCTTCAAGAAACAAATAACTCCATGCTATCTGCATAGTTCCAGACCACACCAAAAATGTGAAAAGTTTTCCAGCTCACTCAACACGACTAGAAAATCCACAAGGCTCAACCTATACAACGGCACAACCAGTCATTAAACACATTATGTCAATTTCACTGATTAATATAAAAGCAAAAATCCTTTAAAAATATTAGCAAATGGAAATTGGCAGTATAGTCAAAGAAAAATAAACTATAACCAAGGAAGATTTATTGCAGGAATTCAGAGATGGTCATTACGGGGAAAGCCATTAATAGGTCAAAGGAGAAAAGCCATATGGTTACTTTTATAATTAAAATGGTTGATAAACTAAATACATGTTCCTGAGATTAAAGCTTAGTAAACGGGAACAGAAGGTGCCTTCCTTAACATGATAGAGTGTTTACTAGAAATCACAATAATTAATGGCAAAACAATGAATAATAGTAAAGAATAATACAAAGATGCATAGCTATTAGTTAGCATTAGTCAGAAAATTCTAGACAATGCAGGAAAAGGCAAGAAAAAAATGAGCTGTAAATTATCAGAAAGAACCAACAGTCATGATTTACAGATGATGTAACTGCATAAATCTGAGAGAATCAACTGAAAAACAAATAGGAACTTTTTTCAAAACATTGGAAAAACAAGCAGAGTTTGGTTAAGTGCACCCGTATACAAGAACATACAAAAATTAATGATTATCTATATATCTTCAAGAACAAGTGTGGCAGCCTGAATAATGCCCCCCCCCAAAGATGGCCATGTCCCCATCCCTAGAACCTGTGAATCTGTCACCTTACGTGGCAAAAGGATTTTGCAGATGTATCCTGAGATGGGGAAATAAATGATCCCGAATTATTTGTATGGAACCAAGGTAATCACAGGGTCCTTATAAGAAGGAGGCAGGAGGATAAGAATTGGAGAGAAGATATAAGGACAGAGGCAGAGGTTGGACTGGTGTGTTCTGAAGATAGAGGAAGGGGCCATGAGCCACAGCATGCAGGTGGCCTCTAGAAGCTGCAAAAGACAAGGCAACCGATTCTCCCCAAGAGCCTCCAGAAGAGGTGCAAGCCTGCCACACTTTAATATTAGCCCAGTGAAACTGATTTCAGACTTTTAACCTCCGGAACTATAAGATTAAAAAATTAAAAAGTATTATTTTAGGTCACTAAGTTTATGGTAATTTGTTACAGTAGCAAAAGGAAACTAACACAATAGGATAGGAAAATAAAAAGATCCCCAACAAGCATTACCCCCCCCCTCCCCGCCCCGACAGACAGGGCCTTTTGAACATCTTGAAAGTTATATAGTTAGATTCTTCTACGGGATATAAATGTATCCTTGTTGCCATAGGTATATTTTCTGGATAGATAGAAGCCCTCACAGTAGCTAACAAAATATTAAACTTTCCTCCTGGGGAAGTCCTATTACTTTGGCAAATAAGTTGGTGTTTTAGTTTGCCAAAGGGCTGCTGATACAAAGTACCAGAAATGTGTTGGCTTTTATAAAGGGTATTTATTTGGGGTAAATAGCTCACAGTTTCAAGGCAGTGGAAAGTCCATCTCAAGGCACTAAAAGGTGCTTTCTCACCAAAGTCAGCTACTGTTGATCCTGACATTGTTGCCACATGGTGAAGCAAGATCTCTGCAGAGGTCTCTGCCTTCCCCTCCAGCATCTACCACGGCTTGAAGCTCAGCTTTGAGTAATCAGGCATAGGGCTTATCTCTTTCTGGGTCTTCTATATCAGTCTTGACTGTTCTGCTCCCTTCCCAAGCTCAGCTGTAAGCTCTCAGGCATATAGCAGAGCTGGTCACCTCTTGAGCTGCTCCATGAGCCCAGCCTCTTGGCGGCTTTGTGCTTGAGCAATCCTCTCTCTCGCATTGCAGAATCAAATAAGCTGGCCCCTGTTTTTCTCTGTCTTTCTGAGTCTCTGTGTCTCCCTCTATATCAGACCCAGCAAGAGGGCAGAGACTCAACATGAATCACACTGCATTGACATAATCCCGTCAAATGGGCCTCACACCCACAGGAATGGATTAGTTTAAAACATAGTATTTCTCTTTTTGAGATTCACAAAATAATTTCAAACAGCCACAGATGGCAAAACGCTCTGGAATATATAATAAAAGAAAATAGGCCAATAAGCCAAGCCCTCAGTGTTAAGGCTTGCGCCTACGAACTTTATTCCTGTAATAATGAAATTAAGCCTAAGTATAGTTAACACCTAAGAGTAAGAAAGTTGAGTTTGACCATAACACTAGAAGCATTTCTTAACAAAAGGACTGAATGATCAAAAACAGGAGTAAGTTTCCTGATGGGTGTAGATTAGGCATCTATTCCTTTGCATTATTTCTGTTGTGAATGCCAATATATTATTTTAGGTATTTATTTTTTAGAATATATATAAAATACAGTATGTCACTACTGTAAAACATTTGACATTCATACAGTGAAATATCCTCTGAAGTCACTTTTTTTTTTTGGAGACAGGTGTTTCACCAAAATTATTTTCCAGAATCGGCTTTGGAATACATATATGCTAAATGTCTTACCAAAGAAAGTTATTTATAATAATGATAAAATTTACTTCAACATTATCTGTTTTCCTTAGAACTTCAGCACATTGCATAAATATAGTGATCATATTGTTATTAAAAAATTTTTTTAAACATAACAAAAAATGCCTGAGTTACCTCCTGAAAACCTTCTTGTTACTCAAATGTGGCCTCTCTCCAAGCTGAACTCTGCAAGTAAACTCACGACCTTCCCCCTGTGGGACAGACTCCCAAGGATAATCCTCCTTGGCACCAAGGATTATCACCAAGCATTAATCAGTGATGCATTTGGAGAAAGACCTTGACCAAAAGGGGGAAATATTAAATAAAAGAGTTTTTAGGACTAAGAGATTTCAAAGTGAATCAGGAGGTCATGCCAGGGGTTATGCTTATTATGCTTATTCAGGCGTCAGCCAGACTTTACAAACTGCCACAGTTAACAAAGCCTCAAACAAAAGTGCTTCTGAGGGCCCTAGGGATATCCAGGCACCACAGGCAAGCCACACGGCCTCATGAAATCAATACCCCTTCAGCAGGCCCTTTCTGAGTATATATGAAAAGCTATTTCTCCAATATAACAGAGTTATACTCATTTGTAATTCCCTAATCATGATTCTTCTACTCCTTTCATCCAAACCTATAATTTTCAATTTACCTGTTAAGCATATTTCTCAGAGACCTAAAGTCTTTGGATTGTTCCTATACTGATTGAGCCCTGAAACCCAGCAGATCTGCAGCCAATTCCTACTCTCCAGTTATTCAGGCTTGCCCTGGACAACTAACAAAATTATATTGGCCCAGCCCCAGGCCAAAACAAAAGAATAGCTTTAGCTGCAAGCAAAACAATTTCATTTCCCTGCCCCATATCTATGTTCCTTCTCAGCCTGAAGCAGTCAGAGAGGACACCATCCCAAATTCCTCAGGACTGAAGAATGAGCAAAAATGGGGGGACGGGAGCATGTAACCACTGACCAAAGCAGATTTACTGTTATTCTCCTTAGTATCTTGTGTTAACTGAGTGTAAGTTATTTTAATTTAAAAAATCCCTATCCCCAAGAGTGAGAAACTTCAAATACCTAGAAATAAACCTAACTAGAAATGCCCAAGATTTACAAGAAAATTGAAAAAACAAAAAGTTTCTGACGGATATAAAAGAAAGCAAATAAAGAGAGAAATGCCATTTGTTTTCTGAATGGAAAAAAAAAGTCAATTCTCTTAAATGTAATGTACTTCTGATAGCAATTCCAGAAGACCTTTTGGGAAATTGCTATGTTCGCTCATTCATTCATTCAGTGACTACTTAGAAAGTTCTTACCTCATGCCAGGCATGCTTCAGTAGCTAAGAATAAAGTGCTGAGAAAGCAAAGTCCGTACCCTCAGAAGTTTATATTCCAATGAGAGAGGCAAAAAATAAACAAGTAAATAAATAATAGAATTCTGTGCAGCAATAAGAACTATGAAGAAAAACTTTGTATGAGGATTGGAAGTGAGGAGAGGGTGACATTTGAGGGAGGATGGTCAGGGGAAGTCTCTCTGTGGATGTGAGCAAATGAGCCAGCAAGGTCTGAAGGAAAAATGGTCAGACAGAAAGAGCCACAAAGTCAGTTCCAGAAGCAGGAACCAGCTTGGCACACTCAATGAGAAGAATGAAAGGGAAAAAAATGCTGCTAAAATTTGGGGGGAAGATTAAGAACAGCAAGACCATCCACATATAAAATGTTATTAATAGTAGAAGGGGGGAAAGGGGGGGATGTTGGGTATATGGGAGTCCCCTATATTCTGTACGTGACTTTGGTGTAACCTAAAACTTCTCTGAAGACAAAATAAAAAAAGTAAGCCACTGGGGGAATAAATTTAATAAAATGTCACTGTACATACAGGATAACAGATCTTACAGTGATAAAAGGCAAAAAGGCAAAAAAAATTTTTTTCATTATTTTGTATTATCCCAAATTTTTAATTTTTTAATTTTTTTGTATTTTATTTCTTATTTTTAAAATTATCATTATTATTTCATTTTCTTATTAATTGTATTTGGCTATTTTATTGGCTTCATTTTTTAAAGAAGTTTGAGATCACAGAAGGGTTACAACTGTGGCAGGGGAGGATCATTTGTGTAGGGTGTCGGTGATGGGAGGAGGTTCACCTGGGCATAAATATAAGGCATATAAATGTGTTCAAAAGTTCATGGGGCATTGTCACAGTGGGTGGAGATTCACACAATAACCGAAAGAATATTGAACTCCCATCCTGGGGAGATCTGCCGCATTCTCTAATGAAACAGCAAGAATCCCCCAAGTACAGAGGCAATGGCTAGTGAAGGAGGATGGTCCATTGATGGGCCCTTGATATTGATGACTGT
>PVKH010046887.1:0-10348 GCA_004027955.1 Chaetophractus vellerosus | reverse complement strand
CTATGGGCGAATTTAGGTGGAAAGGAAGAGAACGGAGGTTTGGGGAATAGAAAGTGTCGGTGTGACGGGGTACTAGAGAAAGTGAGACTGGGAGGAAAGTTTGGGAGGAAGGGAAATGGGATGGGAGACAGGACAGTGTAGCTGTACGGGTGATAGAGGTTTAGGGGGTTCCCTTTCCCCTGTGGGAAGGAGCAGAGAGCAGAGTTAAGCACCCTCAGTTGCAGCCAATTCTAACTGCTAGGCTTTTATAAGGTGGGAAGGGCAGAAGAGAATCGTCATGTGGGTTTGCAGAATTGGGGTCGCATGAGGGTTCAACTGGATTTGCTTACGAAAGGCTCCCTAGTTTACTGCTTCCTTGTCTTTCCTTACAGTAAGAGGGGAAATGAGGAAGCTGGTGTCTTCCAAGTGTGGAAGGAATAAAACACTTTTCTAGTTTTTAGCGATTAGTAATGCAAGAGTGGGGAAACAACCGAGGCTGTGTTGGAGCCCTGTATGCTAGCTAAGGTGGAGACTCTGGAAAGCACAGGAATGGGACAGAGAAGAGAGGATGGCAACTAGGCTGCCAGGCTAATTAAATGAGTGCTTTAGTTTCCAGACTCTTCTTTTACTGTTTAAGTGCTAGGAGGGAGGAGTCAATATGCAGCTAAAAAAAAATGTTCCCAAGTGAAATGTGGATGTATTTTGTTCTCACTGTGGGATAGGTAAGGGAAGGGGTGAAGATAGAATGTGGAAGATAATTCTGGTCTGATAAGTGAAGTGATGGGAAGAAAATGCCTTCTTTGACTGTTACCACTTTCCTCCCAGTCACCCTGAAGATGAAAATCAATGTTAATCTAACAAAATAGGTGGGTCTCATAAAGAATTGAGGAAGAAGGTGAGAAGGTGTCAGGGAAAATTGGTTTCACCAGAAGTTGTCAAATTTGGGACCTTTCAGGTCATGAGCCACTGAGACTGGTAATTCTTGGAGTTGGTATTTTGTGAATTGGCTAGTAGAGAGTTGGGGAATTCTGGGGCTTTTGTTTGGGATGAGTTTTCTCACCTAACTTTGAGTGGATCATTTCGGGCAAAATGGCTCTATGGCTTACTTTTTGCAGCTGAGATTAACCCACTCTTCGGGCCATTGAGGCTTCAAAATAAAGCTTGAAAATTGACTTTTTCCCCCTTATTATTTTTTGTTTTGCTGCTGGATTTGAACCTTGTGCTAGGAAGAGACCTGGGAAGTTAAGTTTCTTGTGGAGGTAAGTCTGGAATCTTTTGTTTTCAAGCAATGGAAGGGAAAGGAAATGGCATGAGAAATGCATTGGGGCTGAGCCCAGTAGATGCCAGGGAAAATGAGTTTTCACCTACCTGAGAACATAAGGTACCAAGAAAAATCTGTTGCAGTCACTATCTCTTTAGGTAACCAGAGACAGTTAGGAGGGAAAGAAGAGGACATTAGGAGTCTTGTCAGGAGCCCCCAGCTTTGGTTTGCTATTATCATTGGTCTTCTTGGTCAGCCCTGAGAGAAACATTTTTTTAACATATGGAACATTGTACTTTAGTACAATGTTTACTAAATGTTGCACTTGGAGGTTTGCTCAGGCACCTTTCAGGGGAAGACAAGCTTACTCTTTACTCCAGTTGTTCAAGGTTCCTGGAATCTTCTGAAAACTTACTATAGAATTCTGACGCCCAAATATTTGGTTACATTCTCCTCATGCCACCAGCAAGAAAGCTCTTTATGTATTCTTAGCCATCTTTAAGATTTTCCCTGTCATCATCCTTTTAAGACATCACGTTACAAATTTTTCCACATAACTTTCCTCTAAGGGCTTCTGAGAGTCGAATACCTCTAGTCCTCCAAGAAAATACAGATATCATTCCTGGTTGGGCAAAGACTAGACTTTGCTTGGAAGTGGAAATCCAACAGAGAGGAAATCCAGTAGATATATGTAGACTGTCACCTGGCCTTTGGCTGACTTGGACTTCCTGAAAGGAAATGCAGCAGTTCATCAGAATCAATAATTATTTTGGGGAAATTCTAGGGGGAAGACCTACATGCTATGGTCTCAAATGGAACCCGACCAGCCAGTGGGATTAGTACTGTTTACTGGAGTGTTTGCCCCTTGGTATCTGGCAGTGTTCAGATTCAAACTTAGAGGAGTTTTTTCTGATCTTGTTTAGAGGGGTACCCTCTCCTCACAACCCTGAGACCTTTCATCTAGGATCTCTGCATAATTTAAGCTGCTTTCCCTTGCCTCACTACCATAGAAAGCTGAGTATATTCTGGTTTATGAGGAAGTTGGTCTCATTCTTCTAGTGCTGGAGTTAGATTCCTGGAGCCTCCATCTGCGTTGCTGAGTCAATGAACTTGCCATCCTAGAGTATAACCTAAGTGGGCAGGGCTGCCTGTTGGCTTGCAGGCAAGACTCCTGACATTTGTCCCAAGGGCACAGAATTTTTTTTTTTCTTTCATTGATTAAGCAGTATGTATGTCTAATCAGCAGCCTAACAAGGGTTAGTTAAGGGTCTGCTACTGGTCTAGTTTCAGGACTTTACAGGTTGCCCTGAGGAATAGGTGCAGGGTCCTTTGTATCTGTCTTGCAGGGGATGGCATTTCTCTGTGCCCACAGAGATCTAGATTGAACTAGCTCTAAACAGACCTTCTGGGATGGGGCAGAAGGCAGTATAGCCCTGTCACCTGCTGTTCACCTGAATGGCAACAACAGGTGATACAGGAGCCAAGGTTGGAGTGGGATGGAACTCCTTAGTGGTAGTTGGATTTATATAAGTCAAAATTAGCTTATGTTTGGCCTTTTTCATCTGGAAAATTGATGGTTTTGGGTAGGAGGGACCAAATGGCTGCTTCTTCACATCTAGGGTGGAAAGGGACATGTCGTCTCTACTCTCTTGGCCCTAACATCATGTTCCACTGAGAATAAGGTTTCTCTGACATTTTGGGCCAGATAGTTCTTTATTGTGGAGGGCTGTCCTATGCATTATAGGATGTTTAGCAGCATCCTTGGCCTCTGTTAACTATATGCCATTAGCACCCATTCCTCCCACCTCCCTCAGTCATGACAATTAAAAATGTCTCCAGATGTTGCCATGTTCCCTAGGGGGTAAAATCACCCCTGCTTAAGAACCACTGACCTAGAAGCTCTAATAATTCCTGGCACCTTGAATCATCCAGCCTGAGTTATAGGATTGAAAGGTAGCTGGTTTCCTTCTAAGATGTAGAGAGTTAACCCTCAGGGGATTGAGGCCTATTGTAGAATCATATCCGTTAATGCATAATTAGACCCATAGTGCTTTCCAGTGTTCTGCCTCATTTTCCAGTGGCCTGGTAGGTGGGGACAATATTTCTTCATTCCCTGGGGTTTAACTGGGATACTTTGCATTAGGAAGCTCTGGAGCAACCTGCTCTTTTGATTGAGTGAATGTGAAACCTGCCCATCTGCTTTCTCTTGGATCTTCATAATCAACAGCTGGCCAAAGAGAACAGGTGGAATAGGGAACCAGAATTTGTAGGGACTCCAATGAAGGCTCATTTTTCTTATGTTGCCAGCTATAAGCAAGAAGTTATTTTTCTTCATTCCCTGCCATTTGCCCCCAGTGACAGCAGCAGGTGAAACCAGAGGAAGAGACAAGGAAAATCAGTCTGTAGTTGAATAGCTATTTTCCCAGCTGTTTCGCATGCTTTGGGCTCTCGAAACTAGATATGCTTTATATTTCCTTTCCACATATCAGAACCCGTTTGATGGGGCTAAGTGATTCCAGAGTTTACCTCTCCTTTTGTTAAGGGAGTAAGTTCCTCTGTACTTCCATCTTAGGTTTCATGAGGAAGAGAGTGCCAGGTCCTGCTTGCTCTTCACCTTTCATCAGTTTGGCTCTTCTAAAGTATCTTATCATTTTGTTCTATTTCCCAGCCTAGCCTCAGTTTCTTGATTTATAAAATGGGCAGAGCAACCTATCTTATTTTTGAGTATGCTTTTAGGTTACATGTTATGGTGTGAGTAGTTCTGCACAGTGTAGGGGAGACTGCGGCTAGCTGGAGTATTTATGCATGGTAACTGAGTTGTGTATTTTTACATCCTCTCATTTTGGACTTGTATAAGTTTCTTAATTGGTGTTGCTTGTGGCAATTTCTTGGAGATTAAGTTCAGTTCAACAAATAATGGAGTACTCCTATGCTGGGCTCTGTCCATTGCTAGGCACTAGAGATAGAAAGATGAATGTGACTTAGTCCCTCTCCACCGTAGTTTAGGCTCTAATGGGATAATCAATACGCACATAATTTCAGTGCACTGTGATAAATGCTTTAAAGGAAATATACACAGGGCTTTATAGGAGCACAGAAGACTACTTTCCCAGCATGGGACTGTAGAGAATGCACTTTGAAGATGGCATCTTAGCTGGTTCTTAAAGGATGACTAGGAGTTAACCATCCAAAAAAGAGTGGTGATGGGATGTGGAAAGAGTGTGGAAGAGGGACATTCAGGCAAAGGGAATAGCCTGAAGCAAGATATGGAGAAGTGAATTGCATGATGTGTGTGCACTATAAACAGGGTGATATTAGAGAATAAAAGATGGGGTATGGTGGTAGGTCAAGCTGGAGAGGGAGGCAGGGCCTGATCTTAAAGGCTTGGTGTGCTGTTTAAGGAATTTGGAGTTTTCTTCTGGGTGAGGAGGGGACTGTAGATGGTCTTAAGCAGGAAAGTGATCTGGTCGGTTTTGCATTTTAGATTACTAACTCAACTGGATGTGAGGGATGGATTTAGGTAAATTAAGATTGGTGGTAGGGAGAGCCCTTAAAGAGGCCGTTATAATAGTCTGGGTGAGATATTATTAGGACTTGAACTAAGGCAGTGGAGGTGGAAAGGAGGAGCAGATTTAAGAAATATTTAGTAGTAGCATTCAACAGGAATTTATAATTGATTGGGTGGTTGGAGGTTTTGGTCAGAAAGTGGAACAGTACTGGATGCTCCTGTCTGGTGGGCAGTGAGTGTGAGTTAACTAGAGTGGAGGTGAAAGTTTCTGGACTTGAGGACTGGTAATAGGCTGGTACATTGATATTACTTAGGATGATGGAGGAACACGTGAATCAAATACCAATTTACATAATGATGTAGATCTCTGATAGGTAATTGACAGGGGGTTGATAAATGACAACCATAAGGAAAGATTAGAAGGTGATCTATTCAGAAGATGTGAGTGAGCATCAGGGGAGTACAAGAGGCATAGGAAATAACAAAAATGTTTTCTCATTTGATTCTTAACTCCGAGAAGTAGGCTTTCATCCCTGTTTTATAGCTGAAGAAATTGAGGCTATGAAGTAAAGTGACTTGCCTAAGGTCACAGCTCCACAGCTTGTTAATGGTAGTCAGAATTGAAACTAGTTCTAACCCTAAAGATTGTCAATTTCCTTATTGTCAGTCCCTAAGTACATCTGATGCAGCTTCCATTTTAGAGTTAAGAGTGAATGCTCTACTTCCTCTCAATTCTGCCTACATTTAAGAGGGAACTGGCTGGTCTCAAGGGACCAAAAGCAGTGTTTTGGAAGCAGGAGGAACTATCAGGGTAATATCTAAGAGCAGCTTTTGCTGAATTTGTAGCACTAATATTGCATACAACATTCTCACTTTGGAGATGTGACAATATTTCTTCAGTAGGGTCTGGACTTAGGGCAGCATCTCTTGGGTTTGGGCAGAGAGCTAAAAGCTCACACTGTTTTTTTAAATTTAATAAAACTTATTTAGTAAAAGTATTTACTTAATAAATACTTATGAAGCACTATACTGTGCTAGACATATGTTAGGCAGGCACAGTTCCTGCCACTGAGTGGCTCACAGATTCATTCCCTGTCCTTACAGTACAGTGGGGATTACAGCTGCTGAGCAGGGATTCTGGAAAGCATTGTGCACCTGAGCCCCCAGCATGGCGGGCCTAAAGCGGCAGGCAAGCCAGGTGTGGCCAGAAGAGCATGGTGAGCAGGAACACGGACTGTATAGCCTGCACCACATGTTTGACATCGTGGGCACCCACCTGACACACAGAGATGTGCGTGTTCTTTCCTTCCTCTTTGTTGATGTCATTGATGACCATGAGCGTGGCCTCATCCGAAATGGACGTGACTTCTTATTGGCACTGGAGCGCCAGGGCCGCTGTGATGAGAGTAACTTTCGCCAGGTGCTGCAGCTGCTGCGCATCATCACTCGCCATGACCTGCTGCCCTACGTCACCCTCAAGAGGAGGCGGGCTGGTGAGGGTGCATGGGGGCTGAGGACGCTGGAATCAGGGAAGAGTTGTGAGGGGCCAGGAGTGAGTAGCAAAGGAGTCCAAGAGGGAGGAGGCATTGATCCTGGGGAGTACCTAGGATAATAGGTTACGAGGCCCACTGGAGGGTTGGACTGGGTGGAGGTGGGGGGAGGGCATTGTATCTTTTTTCTGAATGACTCCCTTTCTCCTTGCAGTGTGCCCTGATCTTGTAGACAAGTATCTGGAGGAGACATCAATTCGCTATGTGACCCCCAGAGCCCTCAGTGATCCAGAACCGAGGACACCCCAGCCCCCTAAAACAGGTGAGATGTTAACTCCCCCTAATTTCCATAAGCAAGTAATAAGACACTGATACCACATTACCAGCTTTGCCAACTTAAATAAAAGGATGCTTTCTTTCCATATCTAGCCCCATAGAAATCAGGTGAGGTGTTAATGCTTCACCTAGGTCCTGTAATTGCTCCCACTTTGTGAACTCTCTTCAATTCACATTCATACTGATTTTAGTGCTAATTATGAATGATTCTTTCTTCCTTCCAAGAGAATTGTCTTAATTTTTGCTTTTACCTCACTCTTTCTTCTCCCCTTTCACCCTCTGGCCAGTGCCTCCCCACTATCCTGTGGTGTGCTGCCCCACTTCAGGCCCTCAGATGTGTAGCAAGCGGCCAGCCAGAGGGAAAGCCACACTTGGGAGCCAGAGAAAACGCCGGAAGTCAGTGACATCAGATCCTAAGGAAAAGCAGACATGTGGTGAGGAAGTTCAAGGGTCATGAGGTGGAGTAGATTTGAGGGAAAACTGCTGGGATACTGGGCAATTTATGCTATTCAGTGCAAAACTCACTTTGACTGCTATTGCAAAGGAAAGTTGAATGGTGTCATCTCTGCCGGGAGAATTCCCTTGTAACTTTGTGGCAGAGTATATTTCAACTCTTTTAGTTAATATTTAAATTAAAGGGATCCTATTGTAGGATAAACCAAGTCAAGATAGAGTATTAAAATGAACTTATGTGCCTTTTAGGAAAATATCTGGGAATAATGCTGACCTGGGCATGTCCCATTTAAAGGAACCTCCTACATTTAGGTAAGGATTTCAGAGGAAATCCTACAGAAAAGGTAGAGAAGCTGTTAGGTGATGTGCCTTGCTTTGCCACTCTGCTGTTCTCGTCAACCTTTCACACTTGGGTTGCAAACTCATCCCTCACTGTAACCTCTTCTCCCCATATCTTCTCTTCCTCAGACATCAGACTGCGAGTTCGGGCTGAATACTGCCAGCATGAGACTGCTCTGCAGGGCAATGTCTTCTCTAACAAGCAGGACCCACTTGAGCGCCAGTTTGAGCGCTTTAACCAGGCCAACACCATCCTCAAGTCCCGGGACCTGGGCTCCATCATCTGTGACATCAAGTTCTCTGAGCTCACCTACCTCGATGCATTCTGGCGCGACTATATCAATGGTTCATTACTAGAAGCACTTAAAGGTGTCTTCATCACAGACTCCCTCAAGCAGGCTGTGGGCCACGAAGCTATCAAGCTGCTGGTGAACGTGGATGAGGAGGACTATGAGCTGGGCCGACAGAAACTCCTGAGGAACTTGATGCTGCAAGCATTGCCCTGACCTTTCCTCCTGTCTCACCTCTCTGGGGACTGCTCCCACCCACCTCTGGAGCTTACATACTGTTCTGGGGTTTGTTCTCTACCCTTCCAATCACACCCCCTGCCTTTTTTTTTTTTTAAAGGTAAAGACAAAGGAAAGTGGAAGAGGTGTCCTCACCCCTCCCTGCACCCATGTGCCTGGGCTTCCTCTTTCTTTCCCTTTTCCAGTTATCCCTAATGTGTGTCTCTACAGCCACCTTACCACTGAGCCGTAAGACAAATGTGTAGGGAGAAGCAAAGTCTAGAGAACTTAGTCTTTGTAAACGATTGAAGTGAACACTGCTTTCGGATGCACTGAGGGGTTATCAATACTTCCGGCTTTATGAGGGCTCCTAAATTTTGTCTGAAAAACCAAAGGGCTGTGAGTAAGGGAGCTATGTGGAAGGTGGGTCTCTGAAGTGTATTTTGGAAATTAATCACCACCCTCTCCCAAATTACAGAATTTTTAAAAAACAAAGAATCTGTGGCCCTTTCCACTCTCTCCTGGCCTCTGGTGCTGCTCCTCTCTGCCTCCTTTCTTCCATTCATGGCTTGAAACCTCTGCCCAGTGTGGCTTCTTCCTTTGTCCCCTTTATAAAATCCTCTTCAAGAGTAATAGGTAAGAGAACTGGGTCAGCCTAGTCACTCCTCCCAACTGTGGTGTGTGTGTTTACACATACACAGAATAAATGGAGAAGAGGTTGCTGATTTAAAAAAAATACACTCCCCCTGAAAAGGGGAAGGGGGAGTGTGACATTTTCCTCCCATGTTCAAGTGAAAATAAATAATGTACCCTGCAGCCCTTTTCCCCTTTGCTTTCTTCTGGCTTGGGCAAAGGGCATCACAGGTGAGAGAAGTAATTCAGTATCAACTCTTTTCTTCTTTTTTCTTCCCTATTCTTTATCCCCAACCCCTTGGGAGAATGGGGCTGGGACATGCACTGAGTGTTGCACTTTTATTTAGGTAGGGAGGCATGTTCAATGAGCCAGGAAGCCTAGAACTGGAGCCTGGTCCAGCTGGTACAATACCACCTCCCTTTGTAACTTCCAAAGGAGATGTCCAAACACAGACTTTATGATGATTATATTTTTTCCATTGCCAGTGCTGCTCAGGCCTCAGAGAAATTCCAGTTTTCATGAAATAAACAGTGGCTATATAAAATTCCACCTTTCTGAAACTGAAATCTAAGCTCAGGTGAAAGTTTCTTCTTTCCCAAGAAGCTGGCCTGTGTTCCATCAAGAGAGTCAAAGTTCTCCAAGTGAGGGGAGCTGCACCTGGGTCCTGCCCAAAAGTCATGGCAGTAGCAGCTCACAACAGGAGGCTCAACTCACAGAAGTCAAAAGGCTTAAGATGGTGGCTGACCCAAATTGCCATAGAGGTCGGGCCTGCGGTGCTGGAACACAGGCAGGTGCTGGCGCAACTGTCGAAGATAGCTGAGGTCAATTCGGGCAAGGCAGAGGCCTGGTCCCTCAGAGCACCGGGCCACCACTGTTCCCCAGGGATCCACCACCATGCTGTGGCCATAACTTGCTCTCTTCTCATGGTGGCGCCCACACTGTGCTGCTGCCACTACATAGCACTGGGTTTCAATGGCACGGGCTCGCAGCAACACCTGGGGGATGAGATGTGTGTTCACTTAACTACATGTAGCTGCTAGTGGGGACAGTGACAGGAGGTGGATGTTACAGGCCAAGTGTGACCATTCTGATAATTGCCTAGGGATGGGTTGCTATGTTAACAACTCTTCTGTAACATGAAAGCCAAGCAGCAATCTGGGGAATGATTTCCTCCTAGGTGGGTAGGGGAAGAAAATCTTTCAACGGGTAGGGCCAAGGGAGGTGAATGAGGTTAAGAGAAGGCCCTTATTTCCGAAGAGGTATCCTCTTACCTCCCAGTGGGCTGGGCCTGTAACAGATCCAAAAGCTGAAGGGTAGGTAAGTATTTCTGCTCCAGCCTGAGCCAATGCCAGAGAGAGTTCAGGGAACCGCATGTCATAGCAGATAGCTAGGCCAATCTGTAATGAAAAGTAGCCTATTTAGTCCCCTTGTCCTGCATTTGTCACAGTATCTAGTCATACCCCTGCTACCCCACTCCTTAGAGTTTTCTATCCTCTACTACCACTTCAAAATATTCCTATTCCCCTCCCTCTTGTGCCTCTCCCACCCTCATCCTCTCACAAATCCCACCTTGCCTGCTGGTGTACTGATAGGTGACTCAAGACTGGGTCCAGGCATGGTAGAGTTGCTCTCATGCATAGGCCCCTGTCCTGGAATCTCTACATCACACAGATGTGTCTTCCTGTAAGTGGCCACCACTGACCCTACAGTAAAGGGAGAAAGAATACTCACTGCTGGTGTGCTAGAAGCCCAGCTTAGCTCCTCTCCTCCCCAGAAGGAGATGGTTTATAGACTAGAAACAGAAGTACAAACACACCTAAAACCACAGACTAGGAAATAGAG
>PVKH010046886.1:0-10358 GCA_004027955.1 Chaetophractus vellerosus | reverse complement strand
GATTATGCAATATATTTAGTTCATAGTAGTGCAATCATACAGTATTTGCCCTTTTGTGTCTGGCTTGCTTCACTTCACATAATGTCCTCCAGGTTCATCCATGTTGTCCTATGCTTTATGACTTCATTTCTTCTTACAGCTGTATAATATAACATTATGGGAATACACCACAATTTGTTTATCCATTCATTGGTTGATGGATATCTGGGTTGTTTCCAACTTTTGGCAATTGTGAATAATGCTGCTATGAATATTGGTGTGAAGATATCTGCTCATGTCACTGCTCTCAGTTCTTCTGGGCATAAACCCAGTAGTGCTATTACAGGGTCACATGGCAAATCTATATTCAACTTCTTCAGGAACTGCCAAACAGTCCTCCACAGTGCCTGTACAATTCTACATTCCCACTGACAGTGAAAAAGCATTCCTATCTCTCCACATCCTCTCCAATACTTGTAGTTTTCTGTCTTTTTAATAGTGGCCATTCTAATAAGTGTGAAATGATATCACAATGTAGCTTTGATTTGCATTTCCCTAATTGCTAATGAAGTTGAAAATGTTTTCATGGGTTTTTTTTGCCATTTGTATTTCTTCTTTGGAAAATTGTCTATTCAAGTCTTTTGCCCATTTTTTAATCGGGTTGTTTGTCTTTACTGTTGAGTTGTTGCATTTCATACATATAATGGATATTAAACACTCATCAGATAAGTGATTTCGAAATATTTTCTCCCATTCAGTTGGATGCCTTTTCACTCTTTTGACAAAGTCCTTTGAAGTGCAAAAGTGTTTGTTTTTCTTTTGGTGCTCGTGCTTTATATGTAAGATCCAAGAAACGTCCACCTACAAGATCTTTAAGATGTTTCCCTACATTTTCTTCTAGTTGTTTTATAGTCCTGGCTTTTATATTTAGGTCTTTAACCCATTTTGAGCTGATTCTTGTATAGGGAGTGAGATGGGAGTCTTCTTTCATTCTTTTGGTTATGGAAATCAAGTTCCCCCAGGACCATTTGGTGAAGAAACTTGTTTTGTCCATTAACATGGTTTTGGTAGGTTTGTTGAAAACCAGTTGGCAGTAGAGGTGAGGGTTTACTTCTGGACTTTCAATTCTATCCACTGATCGATGTGTCTAGCTTTATGCCCATACCATGCTGTTTTGACCACTGTAGCTTTGTAATATGCTTCAAGTTCAGATAGTGAAATTCCTTCCACATCGCTCTTCTTTTTGAGAATTCTGTTGGCTATTCTGATGCACTTTCCCTTCCAAATAAATTTTGTAATTGCCTTTTCTGTTTCTGTAAAGTAAGCTATTGAAATTTTGGTTGGTATTGCATTGAATCTTTAAATCAGTTTAGGTAGGATTGACATCTTCAAGATATTTAGTCTTCCAATCCATGAACACAGAATGATTTCCATTTGTTTTGGTCTTCATTGATTTCCAATAATAGTAATAATAAATATTAATTGAGCTGTCCTATGTGCCACAATAATGGTTTTAGTTATAAATTTTAAAGTATTAGGTGAGCTGAGGATTAGGGTAAGAATGAGAGCACAGTAGCCTCATGAGTCACAGATACCAGATCAAAATTCACAGCTGGTTATCTTTGTTTTATTCAGTTGTAGCGAGATGCGTGTCAAGGATATGTTGAAATGGTTGACACATTCTACTAGCTAATGCTCATCCTATTGCTTCTCTAAATCATGCTTTTTGTTTTTCTATGATCATTTTGTCTGCTATTGCAAAAATAGTTTAAGTAAATTTTTATGTTGAGGTTAATATATATACAGAAAAGTATATAAATCATAGATAGATGACTTAATAATTTTCATAAATCCACTTAATGTAACCACTAGCCATATCAAGAAATAAAATATTACCAACATCATAGAATTACCCTCCATGGCTCTTCCCAGTCAACATCCTCTGATTAGGTAACTATTGTCTTGACTTCTACCACCATAGATGAGTTTTGCCTGTTTTTGAAATAGTCATTCTTGGTATCATGCAGTATTTTATCATCTGTATCTGGCTCATTATTTATCTTTTTTTAGGAGGTACTGAGGAATGAACTCAGGACCTCAGATATGAGGAGCAGGTGCTCAACAAATTGAGCTACATCCACCGGGAGTCCCTGTCTGTCTCCATTTATCCAGTTATGTGGTGAGATTCAACCACTTTGTTGCATGAAGTACTTAAATCATTATCTTTCCTGCGTGGTGTTCCTTTGCATAAATAAGTCACAATGTATCCAGTCTACAATGGGCATTTGGGCTGTTTTCATCAATGTTCTTACAAATAATGCTGCTAAGAACATTCATGAATATGTCTATAAGTACATATATTTACTCATTTCTGTTAGATATATATCCAAGAGTGGGAATGGAGCCTATTAAATTAAGCACATATTTAGCTTTAATATATCTGCAAAATTTCTACTCCCAGTAACAGTGTGTGAAAGATCCAGTCACTCCACAATCTCACAAATATTGCGCATTGTGTCTTTATCATCTAAAAATTCTGTTAAGCACATAATAAAGTTGCATTAGTCTTGATGACTAATGAGGCTCACCACCTTTGCATAGGCTTACTGTCCATTTGGAAATCCTCTTTGCTAAAATGCCTGTTCAAATCTCTTGACCACTTTGCCATTTGGTCATCAGTCTTTTATAAAATTTAATTTAATGTTTGGATGCATGTTTTTCCTCAAATAAATGTGCTGCAAAATATTCGCCCACAATGTGGCATGGCTTTTCTCTGTATTAGTGAAATTTTTAATGAAAACATGTAATTAATTTTACTATAGTAAGTTTTACTCTTTTTTCTTTATATTAGTGCCTTTTATGTCCTCTGAAAACATCTTTACTTATTATATATTCATGAAGATATTTTTCCATATCATGTTCTACAAATTATTTTTACTTTATCTTTTACATTTAGATCTATAATCCTCTTGAACAGGATTTTTTGTAATGCTGTGACATAGGATTCAGATTCCTTCCCTCTAAACCACCAACGATATTCAATTGACCCAACTCAACATATTGAAAGAGTCCGTTTTCCACTGCACTGATGTGACTTATTGGTCCTAAGTCAATTTGTGTGGATCATGTTCTGGATTGGTACTCTTCTCTTCTCTATTTCTCTACTCCTATTCTAGAACCACTTTATACTCATTACTGGAGTTACTTTCCTTTAAGTCTGGACACTTGATAGTGTAAATTCTTCATTTTGTTCTTTTTCTTCAAGATTGCCATAGCTACACTTGGTCTTTTGCATTTCGTATAGGTTTCTGGTAGTTCTTTTTACTTCTTTATTTTTATTTTTTTAAAGATACTCAGATTACATAAATGATACATAAAAATTGTAGGAGATTCCCATATGCTCTACTCCCTACCCCTCCTACACTTTCCCACATTAACCACGTCCTTCATTAGTGTGGTACATTTGTTACAATTGATGAACACATATTGAAGCATTGCCACTAAATGTGGATTATAGTTTACATTATAGTTTAAACTCTTTTCCTCACAATTTTGTAAGTTATGACAAGATATATAATGGACTATATCTATCATTGCAATGTCATTCAAGACAATTCCAATGTCCCAAAATAGGCCCCCATATTACACCAATTTTTCACCTCTCCCTCCCCTCAGAACCTCCGGTGGCCACTGCCTCCACATCAATTATAAAAGTTTTTTCCATTGCTGGAATCACAATAAGTCTATAGTAGAATAACAGTATGTCTACTCTAGTCCATCATTCATTCCCCAATCTTGAGGGTTCTGGGATGGTGATGCCCACTCCACCTCTAATTGAGAGGGGGCTTAGATCCCATGGGGCCGAGGGATGGGACTAACTTGCTTTCAATTGTAGACTCTCTCTGTTTCTTGGGATGATCATTGTTCATCATCATCTCCTTGTTAGTTGTCCTGGGTGAGTCCAATGAACTGGAGAGTAGGTGTTGCAACTCTGTTGAGATTCAGGGCCCAACTGGCACATGGAAAACCCAAAGATTTAAGTCTCTTGGGCATAAACCTATCAACTCTAGTACTAACTACAGGTTCAAATATAAGGGATAGAAAAGCCATGTGAAAGGAAACCACAACTGAGTCCAACTCTGTCACACTGGGGCACATATATTCTAAAAGAGGGACCACTGACAGGGCACTAAACTCCTGAGCTGTCAATCTTGCCTATAGTGTCTGGACATCTCCAGAACTCTCAGGATACCTGCTATTTGAGGCAATATTTGCTGTGGTGTTCAATGGGATCCTGCTGAGATATGCATGTGCTTAATCTCTGGAATGACCTACCGATTTACTTTGAAGTGTCTTAGCCATATAAACTCATTTGTCTTTACCCTTTCCCCCTTTTGGTCAAGGTCTTTTTCCAGTTGCATTACTAATTGGTGCTTGGTAGTAATCCCTCAGTCCAGGGAGGCTCATCCTCAGGAGTCATGTCCCACACTGGGGGTGGGGGAGATGTAATGCATTTATATGCTCAGTTTGGTTTAGAGTGAGGCCACATTTAAGCAACAAGGAGGCTCTCAGTGGTAACTCTTAGGCTCACTATAATACTAGGCTAAGTTTCAATTTCAAAAGAAAAGTTTTATAAGTACAGTCATTAATATCAAGGACCCATCAATGGTCTATCTTCACTAGTCATTGTCCCTGTACTCAGGGGATTCCTGCTATCCCATTACAGAATGTGGCAGAGCTCCCCAAGATGGGGATTGGATATTCTTTCGCTTATTGTGTGGATCTTCACCCACTGTGACAATGCCCCATGAACACTTGAACTCTTTCATATGCCTTATAGGTATGCCCTAGGTGAATCTCCTCCCATGCATCCCCCATCACTGATATCCAACACCAATGATCTTCCCCTGCCATGGTTGTAACCCTTCTGTGATCCAAAACTTCTTCAAAAATGAAGCAAACAAAATAACCAAATAAAACTAATAAGAAAATGAAATAATAAGGATAGTTTTTAAAATGACAAATGTACTACCCACATGTAAAATGGTATTAATAGGGGAAAAGGGAAAGGGGGGAGAATATTGGGTATATGGGAATCCCCTATATTTTATACCTGACTTTTGTGTAACCTAAAGCTTCTTTGAAAATAAAATGAGAAAAATAAGATAGCGGGGGAATAAATAGAAGAAAATGTCACTGTACATACAAGACAGGAGATCTTACAGTGATGAAAGACATAATGCAAAAATTTATTTTTTAATTTTTTTATTATTTCAAATTCCTTTTGCTTTCTTGTATTTTGTTTGTCATTTTAAAAACTATAATATAGGTTTTTAAGTCAGCTTTTCCATTTCTATAAAAAAAAAGTGCTCCTGGGATTTTTATGAGGAGACATTAAACCTATAGACTTGCATGTGAAGAATTGACATCTTTACAAAATTCAACTCTTTCAATACATGAACATACATCCCACCACTTTTCAGAGCTTTATTGATTTTAGTTTCCATTGACGTTCTTTGACTTATACAGCTGAGATACTTCAAAATGAGTCTGGAAGTCATTCCGGAGGTTAGGCTTATGCATGTCTCAGGGTGACCTCACTGACTGCCACAGTAAACAAAGCTTCAAGCAGGGGTGCTCCTGAGGGCTCTAGAGACATCTGGATACTATAGGCAGGACAAACAACCCCAGGAAATCAGCATACTGTCGCTGGGCCTTACCTTGGAATATATGATAACCTATCTCTCCAATGTAGTGGAGTTAGACTTATTTATAACCTCCACATTATTCTTCTGCTCTTTTATTTGAACATATAATTGGCACTATAGTCTTTAAATATGTGTCCCAAAGACTTAAATCTTCAGTCTGTTCATATGCCTGTTGAACCCTGAATCTCAGCAGAATTACAGGCAAAACATATTTTCCAGTTCATGGGACTCGCCCAGGACAGCTAACAAAATGATGATTATGGACAATGCCCATCCCAAAAAGCAGAGAATATCTACAACTGCCAGCAAGACAGTTCCATCCATCTGCCCCGTGGGATCTAAACCCCTCTTAATCAGGAGCAGAGTGGGCAGCACCATCCCCAAATCCTCAAGATTGAGGAATGAACAAACATAAGGGGGGAAGGCAGCTATGGACCAAGGTAGATTTATTATTCTGGTAATGGAAGAAATTGTAACATTGATAAAAGATAGGTTCCGAGGGGAGGGAGATGGAAGACTAGGTGTAACATGGGACATTTATGGACATTGGAATTGTTGTGTACGATATTGCAAGGACAGATACAGGCCATTATATATTTTATCAAAACCTATAAAATTGTATGGTGCAAAGTGTAAACCATAATTTAAACTATGGACCATGGTTAGTAGAAATGCTTCAATATTTGTTCATCAATTGTAACAAATGTATCACACAAATAAAAGATGTTATTAATAGGGGAAAATATAAGTGGGGGTAAGGTATATGAGAATTCCTCTTTTTTTTTAGCAAATCAATTTTATTGATACATATTAATAAAGCAAAAAACATCCAAAGTGTACAATCAATGTTATTTGGTGTAATCTAATAGCTGTGCATTTTTAAAAATAAAAACATGCATTTCTCAATTAAATGTACTGGAAACATATAAATTGTTTTTTGAAAAAAAATACCAAATGCTTCACAAATTTGCACATCCTCCTTGTGCAGGGGCCATGCTAATCTTCTCTGTATCATTCCAATTTTAGTATATGTGTTGCCAAAGCAAGCACCCTTATATTTCCAATGAAACCTTTCTGTAATCTATCTAAGACTTCTTTAAAAATAAAGTTAAAAAAAATCCTGTCCAGGCATATTTATCTTATTTAATCCTAAAAACAAACTCAATTCTTTCTCTGGTGTTCCAAAAGTTGAATAAATGAGCACAGATTGGTCAAATGACATGACCAAGTCCTCCTAGTTAATGAAGAAAATGAAAAAAAAAAAAGCTTGATCATATTCATATCTTATAAAACTAAATCCCATATTCTTTTTTTTTTTGATCCTTAGCATTGATATAGTACTTCTTTGCCTTTCCTGCAAAAGTATTACAATATTACTCTTAACTCTCTCCTCCTATCTAAACCATTTTCTAATTTCCTATAGCCTTCTGGATAAAATCAAACGTATCATAAAATTTAGGGTGTTAAAACTTAGATCCAAATCATTTATTTTTCAACGTTATTTCTCACACATTCCTTGTTATTGCAGTTACCCAAGACAGCTCTCTGCTCTCTAAATATACCACAACTTTTAAATCATTCTGCCTTTTTGCTGCTTATGTTTTTCCCTCCTCCTGGTACTCACATAACCTTACTTTTACCCATGTAATTACTAATGTTACTTCTAATAATAATTTTTAAATATTTCTCCCACTATATAGTCTGTCCAAATCCTTTAGTCATAATTAATAAGTCCCCTGCTAAACTTCCAATATGTGGTATTTGTGCTATCACCTCCTACTCTCACAACCTTGGCAAACATAATTTGATCATGGTATGCTTTTCTAGTGAGCCCAGAATCAGTCTTCTTCAACATAGTGCTCCAAAAGGTCAATATCAGTTTATTTGTGCTACAATGAGATATAGAACCCATTTCTTACATATAAACTTGAGTTATTTATTTCCCTTTAGTATAACACTTATCACATTCTGCATCGTATTATATTTCGTGGAACACTAACCTTCCAGTTGATTATGAGTTAATGAAAAGAAGTTTCTATATTTTATTTCTTTTCACATTTCTAAGAACTTGTCATAGCGTTTTTCAAAAATTTGTTATTTCTACTTATAAATTACATACTGTTTAATGCACAGGTATTAAGTGAACAGTGTGATGAGTTTTAATAAATGTATTCACTTGGGTAATCCATATGCCCATAAAAATAGAATATTTTCTTCATATTAGCAAATACCCTCCTATCTCTTTACAATTAATCTACCATCCCAACCTTGGGGCAACAACTCTTTTGCTTTCTATGATCATAGATAAATTTTGTTTGTTTCTTGAAATCATGCAAATTAATTACACATGTGCTCTTTGTGTCTGGTTTATTTCACCCATTGTGTTGTCTACAATAGTTCATTTCTTTTTATTGCTGAGTAGTGCTCCATCATTTCAATGTACCTTAATATTTATCAATTTTTCTTCTATTAGACATTTTGGCTATTTCTAGTTGTTGTGAAAAGCTGCTGTGAATATCTTTGTAGAACGTATTTTTTGAGGATTTTTAATTTTATTTCTCCTGTATAAATATCTAGAAGAGAAAAATCAAAGGAATCTTATGCTTAACTTTATAGGTCTGTACCATTTTATACTCTCACCAGCAAAGTATAAGATTTCCAGGTATTGCACAGCCTTGATAGCATTTGGTGTTTATGTAATTAATTGTAGCCATTGTAGTGGGGGTTAAATTGTATTTCATTATAGTTTTAATTTGCATTTCCCTGATGAGTAATGATACTGAATTATTTTAAGGGCATAGTAGCTAAGTATACAAATACCTTTGTTTTTTAATTGTCCAAGTTTCCTGTAATTTTTTTTCTATTGGGTTCTTTTGGATTTTATTATAGAGTTATAAGAGTTTCGTTTACATTCTGTGTATTTGTCAGATATGTACATCTCACATATTTTCTCCCAGTCTTGCCATTCATTACCTTAATGGTTAATTTGATAAGCAGTAATTTTGATTTGTTTATAATGTTGATGAAGTACAATTTGCCTTTGTTCTTTTATTTGTAGACATTAATTTTGTGTCCTTAGAAATTTTAAAGGTATTCTCATACATTTTCTTCTAGAAGCTTTGTAATTTTGGCTCTTATATTTAGGTCTGTAATTCATCTCAATTAAGATCTCAAATAAGTTAAATAAGTCCAAATAAGGTATGAGATCGGGGTTGAGATTCATGTCTTTTTTCTCATAGGGTTATTCAAGTGTCCCAGCAACAAAAGACATTTCTTCCCTCCATCAAATTCCTTTAGTGCCTACAGTAAAAATTAATTGACTGTAAATGTGGGTCTATTTCTGGATCATGTATTCAATTTCTTGATTAATTTGCCTATCTTCATACCAATTTTGTAGTGTTTTCATTTCTGCATCTTTAATATGGCTATACGGGATTGGAATTTGCATTGGGGTGTGGTTTATGAATAATTTCAAATTATTTTAAGAGATTTAAGGTACTCAGTTTTTCTGTTTCTTCCTTTGTCATTTTTGCTTTTTTTCCTAGAAATGTGTCCATTTCATCAAATTTATGAATATAAAAACTTTTATAATAATTCCTTTATTCTTTTCCTGTCTGTAGAGTTTGTAGTAATCTCCCTTCATCTATTCCTGATTTTAGCCACTTGCATTTTTTCTTTTTTCTTTGATCAATTTTACTAGAAGTTTATTAATTATTGTGGATTCTCTGATACACTGCTCAAGCTTCCTCTCTTCAGAATTGAGGCATTCATTCTGGGAGTGCCAGCTGCTGGCGGTTCACCAGTGGTCCCTTCTTCAGTAAACACCTTTGGTCAAAGGGAGGCCTGCACTCTCATCTCAATTTAGGTCGACTCAAAGATGCCGTTGCAGCTGCACAGCTCCCATCACAACGGGCTGATTCTGTTACCGTTGCATTAAAGTTCTATTATTGTTTCCTTTGCAAAATTTACCTTCCCTAACTTCCTTACAGTTATGGTCCTTGAGCTCACTTTTTAATAACCCTCCTTCATTCAAATATCCATTTCAGAGTCTATTTCCAGGGATCCTGACATAAGACATCAGTTTTGTTAATCTTTTTAAGGAATCAAATTTGGTTTTTGTTTTGGTCAGCCAAAGGTTTGCCTTTTGAAATATACCAAATATTGGTCGGTCTTTACAAGAGGGTATTTATTTGGGGTAGAAGCTTACAGGTACCAGGCCACAAACAGAAATTTCTTCCCATACCAAAGTCCACGTGTTGGAGAAAGATGGCTGCCGACGTCTCCAGGGTTCAGGCTTCCGGATTCCTTTGTTCCCGGGGCTGTGTTTCTCTCCGGGCTTAGCTTCTGCTTTCACCACAAGTTCAGCTGTAGACCATGAGGCTTTCTATGCGTTGCATCTCTCCACAAGGCAGCTGTAGACTATCCGGTGATCGGCTCACTCCAACACCAGAACTGCTTCTCCAATCTGCTTTTCTCAATCTGCTTTTCTCAATCTGCTTTTCTCAATCTGCTTCCTCTGCTGCCTCTTATCTAGCCTTTTATACTTGAGACCACGCCCACCGAGGGGTGGGGCTCAACGTCTCACTGATGTGGCAGTTAACGCCCTACTCATAACTTAATCATGCCCAGATGAACAGATTAGTTTACAAACATAATCTAATCTATATTTTT